>AWOL01S0052322.1:630-154919 GCA_000715115.1 Nicotiana otophora | reverse complement strand
TATATATATATATATATATACACACACTGACGGCCAGTCACTCAGTACTGTATAAGGCCAATCCAGCCTCGAGAAGATCTATCCCTCAATATAATCAATTGAGCTCACTGGGGGTTTGTATAGACCCTGGAGGGGCACTTTCAGCCCAAGCACCATAATAAGCCAGATCCAGGCATAAATCAATATAACATGCTGCAATGTGCAGCCCGATCACACAATATCACTCACAATCAGGCCCTCGGCCTCACTCAGTCATCAATCTCTCCAGTCTCTCGGGCTCACAATGCCATTAAACTAGCTCAAAAATGATGATATGATGTGTCAATATATAATAATAGAGACTGAGATATGATATGATATGAAATAAATGAACATGACTGAGTATGCAATTGCAATGTAAGCAAATAACTCAACACCAGAAATAATCTCTGTGGGTCCCAGCAGAATAAGCATGTAGCCTAGACATGGTTTCTAATGTGGATCACAACTCAATAGCTCTAGTACGTAGATATTTTATGGTTACAGATAAGATCATGTAACTAAACAGTACCACAGAAATAACGGAGTCACAATTCACACGGTGCACGCACACACACCCGTCACCTAGCATGTGCGTCACCTTGACACCAAACACATAACACGTAATTCGGGGTTTCACACCCTCAGCACCAAGGTTAGAAGTGTTACTTATCTCGAACAAGCTACTTCTAATACCGAGCAAACCAAACGATGCTCCAAAGATGCCATATCGTGTGTTCCAACCTCTGAATGGTTCACAACTAGCCAAAAATAACTCAAATACATCAAATACTGCCAAAGGAACAAAATCAATCGATAAAGGTCGAATCTTTAATCGAAGCCCAAATATCATCCCGAAAGTCCAACATGGGTCCGCACCTCAGAACCCAACAAAACTCATAAAATCCGACAACCCATTCAATTACGAATCCAACCATACTAGTTTCACTCCAATCCGACTTCGGATCGATATTCAAAACCCAAAAATTCTCTTTATGAAACTTTAGTCAAAAATCCCAAATTTCTCTTTAAGATTCATCATCCAATTACCAAAAATCAAGATAGAATCATGAAATAAAATCAAAACCAAGTGTAGAACACTTACCCCAATCCTTGTGATGAAATTTGCTCCAAAACACGTCCCAATCCGAGTCGCACTTCTCAAAATATGATAAAAGACCCCATACCTCGATATATAGTTCTACCCAGGCGTTGTCGCACATGCGACCCACTTAGCCGCTTCTATGGCGTCGCTTCTGCGGCGTCGCTTCTGTGACCTGAAGCCCGCTTCTATGGAATCAACTGGAGAAATGGCTATTCGCACCTGCAGAAACTTATCCGCTACTGCGGCATCGTAGGTGCGATAACAAACGCGCATATGCGCAAATGTCCGCTCCTGCGCCCCAACCATCATTTCTGCGATAATGCAGATGCGGGCCAAAATTTCACATCTGCGATGCTTCCAAACGTAGCCCTTTCCGCTTCTGCGATGGTCTACTCACTTCTACGGCCAAGCTTCTGCAGAAGCGGTTGCACCAGCAACCCAAAATTTCCAGCAACTTCAACAAGGCTTCAATCGATCTGAACCCCGTCTGAAACTCACCTGAGCCACTCGGGAACTCATCCAAATATACCAATAAGTCACATAAAATAAAACTGACCCACTCAAGTCCTCAAATCATGCCTAACAATATCGAAACGACGAATCGCACCTCAAATCAAACTTAAAATAACTTTCAACTTTTAACTTCCAAAACTCGCCCAGAAATATATCAAATCAACTCGGAATAAACTCAAATTTTGCACACAGGTCCCAAATGATATAACAAAGCTATTCAATTTTCCGGAACTACAATCTGAACCTGATATCATCAAATTTAACTCCCGGTCAAACTTATAAACTTTTCGAACATTCAAGTTTCCAACTTTCGCCGATTAGCACTGAATCCTTCCAGAAATATCCAAATGTAAATTCGGGCATATACCCAAGTTCAAAATTACCATCCGGATCTAACGGAACCATCAAAACTCTATTCCAAGGTCGAATTCACTAAAAGTAAAACTTTGCTAACTCTTTCAATTTAAAGCTTAAATCATGAAATTTCTTCTTCCAAATCGATTCTGAATAACCTGAAAACTAAAATCAACGATTCACATAAGTTATAATACATCATATGGAGCTACTCATGCCCTCCAACTACCGAGCAAAGTGCAAATGCTCAAAACGACTGGTTGAGTCGTTACATTACGCCTTGTTTAGGCATATATAAAACGCATCGCCTTACGCCCACGCTTTTTAAAACATTGATTGGGATATTAGGTAGTTTCAGTGCTTGGCTCAAGAAAGTCAAGATGAAGAAGAAAGAGCATCTAAAATTGAATTATTTGGACTTGGGACTTTTTTTGGATTTAACGTATATAGTTAGCTACGATATGAAGAACTTTTACATTATTTGTGCATTTTAACCTGGTAGAGCAGGTAACCTGTCATGACCCGAAATGTACTAAAGGTCGTGATGGCGCCTAACATCGTGGTCAGAAAAGCCAATGGTGATTGATCAACTTGTTTACTTTTTTTATTATTTTGGAATCAGAATTTTCATTAATTAAATAGTTTAAAATAAAATTTATAGGGTAAATGATAATATTTACACGAACTACAATAATGAGCAACTCATTGGAACCCCCAAAACCCGCAGTCACAAGTGCACGAGTATCAACTAGGAAATATAATAAAATACAACATCTGTCTGGAATACAAATTAGACAGGGAAATATAAATAACTCTGGTGGAAACTCTGCAGGTTGTGGATCGTAACATGTAATGCATCTCACGGTAAAGTCCCCGCAATAGCCGCGCCTTTGCGCCCAAAAGACCACCAGACATATATGTACCTGCACAATATGTGCAGTAAGTGCAGCATGAGTACGCAAATCAATGAGTACCCAATAAGTATCTAGCCTAACCCCGGAGAAGTAGTGACGAGGGATCGACATCGACACTTACTAGAGGTCCAATAAATTATGTACATTAAGAAGTAAACTGAGGTGAGGCAGAGTAAATAAACGAAATATGCAAGTATAAATATGTGGTACAATCCTCCTCTCGACAATAAACCCGAGCTCTCAATTAGCAGTTACCTCCTCAACCGGAGCATATATATATAATGGACCTCACCAAATAGGTCGTCACAATCCAAATCAGGAAAACTCGAAGATACATTGGTTTCTTGTCAAATATTATGCACGATTCTGTAAGGGTACTTTATAAAAATGTTGAGGTATACAACCCGATCCCATCATACTGTTTGTGTTGTCGAGGGTCAAACGACACGAATCATAGATACATCTATTATATTGCCGAGGCTAACGGCCCGCTCCCTTGAGAGTGTGATACAAAAATTCTGCCGAGGTGAACGACCCGATCCCATCATAATGTGTACTGCCGAGGGTCGAATGGCACGAATCCTAGATATATCTATTATACTGCCGAGGCGAACGATCCAATCCCATTAGAATAAGAAACTTTAGTGGTTCCTTAACCCCACTCACGAATAAAGGTGTGAGATATAAATATTTTTAAGGAAAGCCTTTCGAGGAAAACGCATAGCATGGGAGAAATTCGTAAGAGGAGTATAATTATTCTGCGACTAATCATGAAGCCCGTCAAATCTCTACAATAGCAAGTTTGTCACTCAATGTGAGTCTAATCTCAAGTCGCAACATAAAATAAAGGAATTTAATAGGCTAGGGACAACTCAAATAGTACAGTTATAGCATGACGGGAACCTAAGTCTACCCGGACATAACATGAATCTAGCTACGTACGGACTCTCGTCACCTCGTGCGTACCTAGCCCCCACAACAAGTAGCACATATCAAATACATCACCTAGAGGTATTTTTCCCCTCACAGAGTTGGACAGGAGACTTATCTCGCTCCGAAGTTCCATAACTGGCTCCAATGCCGCACTAACTCTTCAATTCTAAGCCAAACTATCCAAAACTAGCCAAACAATGTGCAGAACAATTAAAATATACTCCAATACATGTAACTTAATAATCATATTATATTATAAGTATAAAACCCAAAGTGAAGAATTGAATTACCGAATTACCTATTAAAAGTTGATTGACTCTTCTACCCTTTAAGCTGCAAATGCTACTCCAATAATAATTTAGTACAAAAATGGAAATACACATTCTTATCAAGACCAAAATGCCCTAATAATGGTGATGAACTTTTATATCCTTCAAATATCACCCCGTTACAAACCAATGCATTAACCAAAGAATTTAAAGAGTTGCATAAGTTGGTTCTATAAAGACCGAATTCATCTGATTGTACATGAATAGTCATTATTCATTGATATATTCAATGATGCAATAAAAAACATTTGTTGTTGCCAAAACGAAAGGACTTCCACATTCTTTCAGAGTCCTCTTCTATCGCCCCTCATACTTCAAATGTTAGTGTCTCTTAGGAAACTCAGCATACAAGACTTCTTCAATGTGTCAATACTGAGATAGAGGGTAGCTAAAGAAGGTTATGCGTTAGTATTTTTGGTTGCTTCACCTAATCTTGATGTTTTTGTTAATATTTGCTATCCATTTGCCTTTCTTTTACATTGAATGAAATTGTGACAATCAAGTTACCCGAATTTCGTTCGATGTGGCACATCTGATTTTCAATTTTAAGTATTTTTCTAGGTATTTCATGGCACATAAGTCGAAATTGTTGCTAACAATTTTTTTTTTCTGTGTTTTTTTATTTGGGCTTATCATGAGAATACTCTTTTTTTTCCAACGAAAATAGCACCTCATATATACACACGAGAGATTGTTTTGAGGCATTCATCATTTCATTGTTCTGAATTCGAATGGTGTTCGGTATTTGTTTTAAAATCCGACTAATTCAAACCCCCCCTTGGAAGTCAAATTTGATATACATTATTCCAAAAGTATAAATAAAAAAAGTACTCCTACAAATTATTTCATTGTAAATTAGAAAGTTTGAAAATCCCTGGCATGTTGATCATCCATGGTGAAGCAGGCATACCCTTTTTTCCTCTTCTTCTTCATGGTAGTAAAGGAAAATAGTAGTTTACAGTATGTACCAAAATCTAAACTAATATTAGATATATATACTTAAGAAATGTTATAGACATATTTAAAGTTTTTAGAAAAAGATTACAAATAAAAAAAAAAGATAAATAGACAAGAAAGAAAAGGTAAACTGATCCATTGGCTCCAGATTGAAGTCTTTCGTGTTGCGCTACTTTTATTTTTCTTTTATTACATTATGCATGAAAACCATAAGAGACAATTTTATATTCAGCTATTATCTTATTTGTACCTCATAATATTAAAATTAATATAATTACAAATCGTATATACCTAATTAAATCATTGTTCACCTTTTCATGTTCCGAGGACATCCTATTAATCTTTTCGAGTTCAACCTCCAGATTGCTAAACGTGATCAGCTTTCCTCATTTTTAACTTGCACTTTCTTTTTATATTTTATTTTATATGTTTTAATAATATTTATATTATTTTTGAAAAGTTTTTGCAAATTAATATGAAATACACGTGTAACACACGTGGCCAGAAACTACTTTATAATAATTCTCAAATCCGCTAGAAAAGTCAACTCTCGGGCCCACGTCTCACAACCCGACAAAAATTCATGAAATCCAAATACTCATTCTGATACGAGTTCAATCATACCAAAATTATTAAATTCCAACAACGAATCATCTTCCAAATCTCCAATTTACACTTTCGGAAACTTTCACAATTTTCCTCAATTTCTTCCATTAAATTCGAAATAAATAATGATTATAACCATGGATTTATGAGATATAATCACTTTCGGATATAAAACACTTACCCAAGTCGAAGTCATGAAGAACTCCTCCAAAATTTCCCAAAACCGAGCTTCAAAAATCCAAAACGAAATGAGGAAAATCACCAAGTTCGATCCCTTAATAATTTGCCCAGTTTCGCTTCTGCGGACAGATTGGCGTATCTGCGACGTCACTTCTGCAACGCCATCGTCACTTCTGCGAAGCTCACTTCCCAGTCTCACTCTCGCACCTGCTGAAATAATTCCGCTTCTGCGCCATCACAGGTGCGAGTCCCATTTGCACATCTGCAAAGCCAGCCGCTTTTGTGCTACCCCACTCCGCAGGTGCGGTCCCACTTTTGCGGCGACAGGACCTCATCTGCGGTCCCATCACTGCCTAACCAAAATCGCTCTTGCGCTTTCCTGGCCACTTTCGCGGTGTCGCATATGCGACACGTTTTTCGCAGGTACGATTGCACTAGTACCCACGCCCTCAATAATACAACAAAGCTCCAAAGTGAATCGCGACTCGTCCAAAACACACCAAAAGCCCCAGGACCCCGTCCGAACTTACCAACAAGTTCTATAAAATAATACGGACCTACTCGGGAAGTCAAATCATACAAAACAATATCAAAATTACAAATCGACGATTGAAACCTTTCTTTAAACTTTCAAACTTTTAAACTTCGACGAACGCGTCCGAATCATATCAAAACATTCCGAAATGACGCCAAACTTTGCGTACAGGTCATAATTCACAATGCGAACCTATTTCAAGGCTCGGAATCCCAAACGGACATCGATAACACTAAAATCTACTTCAAACCAAACTTATGAAATTCTAAAACCTTCAAAATGCCAAGTTTCCACATTACGCGCAGAAATGCTTCTGGGTGACCCGATACTCAACCCGAATATACGACCAAGTCCGAAATCATCATGCGTACCTATTGGAATCTTTAAATCCTCATTCTGAGGTCTTTTACTCAAAAGGCAAACCTTAGTTAATGGTTCCAACTTAAAGCTTCCGAAATTAGAATTTTCTTTCCAGATTAACTCCGAACTTCCCGAAATTCAATTCTGACCACTCGTACAAGTCATAATAACTGAAGTGGAGATACTTAAGGCCTCAAACCGCTGAACGACGCACTAGAGCTGAAACGACCGGTCAGGTCATTACATTCTCCTCCACTTAAACATACGTTTGTCCCCGAACGTGCTAAGGACTACTCCGGAGTTGTCCAAAATTGTTGTTTAACACCTCGTGCACCTACCCGTGCCACCACATCCTAGCTGAGCAGATTAGCTCCAGCCAGACTGAAGATCCTCCCTATAACCTTAGCTCACAAGCTTTAGAACCAAATTCTAACTTCTGAATTTTTTTACAAGACCTGATTCTAACATACGAACAACGTATCAATCTCCACATGCTGAATCCACACATGATCATGCACCCATACTGATATCACACAACGCGCCACATAACTCATTTTCCCAAGGCAACCTCATCCAACTACAACAGCTAAAATTTCACTAACCCGAAGCCCGTAGTGTACCTCATAACACATATAAGCCTTGTTCCAACGCTCGTGATACTGCCACAACGGAAGAGATGTGTAGAAACTCATAACCACCTAACCAAATCAATAAATCATGGAGTCTTTCCTACTGACAGGAACTATTACCCCTTTTTGAATTGAATAACGATATTTGCTATTTAATATACCCTTCAAAAATCTGATCGCACTGATCCACACATGATACTATTGCGGCGTGCAACCCAATCCAAATATGATACCATTGCGGCGTGCAACCCGATCCAAACAACGTACCCATGGCGGCGTGCTACCCGATCCACACATAACAATAAATAAGGAAATACCCATCAAGACATATTGCTTATACCTACGAAATACCGAATATCGACCACAAGCACGCCAAGTACGAAAATACAATCCTAGGGAGACGGATAGCGCCATACGCTACAAATTCCAAGCACGGCTAAGGTGCAATCAATGACCTGCATCTCGAGATCCATCCTGCTCATATAATACCACAATCTACACGGAACCATAACACATGTGTGAATAATCAAGCCGTCTCAATTCGGAACAAACTCACACAGTTCACAACCAAAGGACTAGAGCGCCTTCCAGACATAAACTCTCACATTAGCGATAATACCAGAATCTCCATACTTGGTTTCAATCTCTAATAATCAAGTGACTAATTGGTCACACTTATACAATTTTCCACTAACAGTACTAATTCTGTAAAGCCAACCAATAGTCCACAAATCAATACACAAATCCTCTTGCACAGGACACTGTTCCCAGGTGACACTAAAGAAAATGCCAGCTTACTCTGAACACCTGAATTCTTCCCTGCTCATCCGAGCTCATGACATTCTTGTCAACTCCGAACCGTAGAAAATACAAACCTCAAAGTCGTGATCTAAACCGCCATGACTCTTCCGGAATCCATTTACAACACAAGGCCATTGAATCAAATACCTCCCAAATCAATCAAGTCGTGGTGGTTGTCGAGCCCGCACGCACAACCACAAACCACGGGTATAGCTTCACACGCCGAAGGAACTGAGCATTGCCACAATCATGTTGATTCAACCATTACCAACCAAACCAACTTCTCCTAATTCACTTTTGACTTGCCTTAGAAATAATAGTAGCTCCATTCAAGAATCATAACAAAACTCAACAACACTCCTCCCGAGTGACCCACTTCACGAGACCACATTATCTCAATACCCATGAACCATCTCATACCTTCCGCATGTGCACAATAGCATCTCCAACTGGTACACCCATTCTGAAAGACCTTCCGCAAATCTGAACTGTTTCTCCCATTGTTTTTCTACTACTGCCCAGTAGACCCCATGATAACATAGAAAATTCCCCAAGTATTCTTCACACTCTGCTGCAAAAATCCCGTTCTCCAGCCACATAATGAACCCATTAGAACCACTATTGAGATTCACTCACTCTGACTTGGTCTCGAATATGAGCCAAACTCCAACACTCTATTAGCCCATGAACACTCCCAAAGAAGCAACCGGATGAACTCTTTTCCTTGTACATCACATCCAGAAGAAGCATAAAGTCTGAGTCATCCCAAAACCTGAACATGAACCGATAAGGTGAAATATAGCACACATTCTTCAAGTTCCTTGCTCGAATTACCCCTGATATTTTCTTTTCTTAGTCATAAATAATCCACCAATGCATCGATAACCAGAAACCGTACAAGCAGACAACCATGCGATCCAATCGTAGACGGTGGGCTCCCCTATTTAGCTTTAAGCTAACATCACATAATGTAGAGCCCACAACGATCATTCCTTCTCAATTACCATGATCTCGCACTATTAACCAGCCAAATTTCTTGAAGTCTTTTGTTAAGATTTTCATGAAACATTCCGAACTATCATCCACGATCGCATACTCGATCTTCTTTTGGGTAGTAAGTAGAACTCTTCGTAGAAACCTCATCAAAATCACGCAACCACTAACTTGTTCACAGGAGATAACCCACTTGTGGTATTCCATGCCGATATCTTCCAATGACGTTGCACGAGTTCAGTAAACCCTCATGAGCCCATGCTCGTCCACCAGTTGTACAAGTGTGTTCCTTCCCCATTGACATCAACTGAAAGTTCAACAATACCTTCCAAACTCAAAGTCATGTTGCATCCGAAACGATAATCAAATCTCCATACCCCTCTTCATTTCAAGCAAACTCCTTTTTGCCATATTCAATCTTTCTCCATACAGTAACCACCATTCCAAATATAATTCGTGGACCTAGTCACTTTTCACCTTGCCTCCCAAATCGCTCTAATCTTCTTCAAGGTACGTGGCTATCCTACCACAGAATCCATATACTACTCTGCCATTCCCACTTCGGTCAAACTATCTCCTTTAAGCAACTTCTCAACCTCCGCTTTCATACTTGGCATGCAAGTAATTCAACCACCACGATACGCCTCCTGCCATGTCCTTCCTCATACTTCGCTGCCCAAATGTTGCCTAAAATCAAATACCTACCTGTAGCACCGGAACTAATGAATTGCTACCAACTCCCATCAATATTAGAAATACCAATTCAATTCTGAACCGCTCTACACCGCTATCTCTGGCAACCGTTGATCATGCACCATTTCATAATACACTGCCCCGAAGGAGAAATCAAAGACGACCATAACGTCGGGAAACCCTAATACGTTCGAACAAGGACGATGACACCACATCACAAATGGGAATTCCACCACGCTAAAAAATATCAAGTCTCGTTACTTCATCAACCAAACCTGGACATCTATAGTCCGATTGCCTTTCCTCCGCTGGAATTAAACGCTAAACCCCTAAATAATGCATTGAGAGATTCTCCCTTCAAGTCATTCACTGCATCAATACATAGACGATCACCCTACCATTACATCAACAGTGCGCGATAACAATGCATGAACATCGTAGCAATCTGTGCGTAGCCTCAAAACCATAGGCAATACTGATACATAGCATGGAACAACATAACCCCCTTCCACAAGAAGACGATAATAACTCGCTCGAGTACACATGGAAAAACATCATACACCACATCTGTAATACCATTACAACTCCTCAATGCCCAATTGATACCAAGCGCTTCACGTCGCATAAGATTGAGTAGGAAGAAAATAAAGGCATAAGCCTTAAAGGAATCAAACTGCACGATGAGGAATCAAGAAGGGAAGTACTCTTAACAACCTTGTAACCTCTCGAAGATAAGTACATACGTCTTTGTACTGATCTGCAAGACTCTACTAGACTTGGTCATGACTCATGAGACCCAAATGAACCTAGAGCTCTGATACCAAGTTGTCACGACCCGAAATCCACTAAAGGTCATGATGGCGCCTAACACCGCCGTTAGGCAAGCCAACGGTGATTGATCAACTTGTTTACTCATTTTAATACTTAAAATCATAATGTTAATTAATTAAATAGTATAAAATAGAATTTACAGGGTAGATTATAATACTTACACTAACTACAATAATGAACAATCTATAGGAACCCCCAAAACCCAGTGTCACAAGTGCATGAGTATCAACTAGGAAATATAATAAAATACAGTATCTGTCTGAAATACAAATTAGACAGGGGAACATAAATAACTCTGATGGAGACTTTGCAGGCTGGCTCACGGTAAATTCCCCGCAATAGCGACGCCTTTGCACCCAAAAGATCATCAGACATATATGCACTTGTACAAAAAGTGCAGCAAGTGTAACATCAGTACGTAAATCAATGTGTACCCATTAAGTATCTAGCCTAACCCCGAAAAAGTAGTGATGAGGGGTTGACATCAATACTTACTAGTGGTCTAATAAATCATTTACAGTAGGAAGTAAACAAAGGCGAGACAGAGTAAATAAACGAAATAAGCAAGTATATATACATGGTACAATCCTCCTCTCGACAATAAACTCGAGCTCTCAATTAGCAGTTACCTCCTCAACCGGACCATATATATATATATAATTGACCGCACCAAATATGTCGTCACAATCCAAATTAGAAAAACTCACAGATACGCTGGTTTCTTATCAAATATTACGCACGATTCCGTAAGAGCATTTTATAGAAATGCCGAGGCATACGAGCCGATCCCATCATACTGTGTGCACTGTCGAGGGTCGAACGACACGAACCATAGATACATCTATTATATGGCCGATGCGAACGACCCGCTCCTATGAGAGTGTGATACAAAAATCCTGCCGAGGCGAACGGCCTGATCCCATCATAATATGCGTACTGCCTAGGTTCGAACGACACGAACCATACATGTATCTATTATAATGCCGAGGTGAACGACCCGATCCCATTAGAAATCGAAGCTCCAACTAGTCCTTGACCCCACTCACGAATAAAAGTGTGAGATATAATATTTTTTTAAGGAAAGCCTTTCGAGGAAAACGCATAGCACGGGAGAAATTCGTAAGAGGAGTACAATTATTCTGCGGCAAATTATGAAGCCCGTCAAATCTCTACAGTAGTAAGTTTATCACTCTATGCGAGTCTAGTCTCAAGTCGGAACGTAAAATAAAGGAATTTAATATGCAAGGGATAACTCAAATAGTATAGTTATAGCATGGCGGGAACCTAAGTCTACCCGGACATAAGATGAAACTAGCAATGTACGGACCCTCGTCACCTCGTGCGTACGTAGCCCCCGCAATAAGTAGCACATCAAATACATCACCTAGGAGTAGTTTTCCCCTCACAGAGTTTGACTGAGACTTACCTCGCTCCAAAGTTGTATAACCGGCACCAATACCGCACTAACTCTTCAATTCAAACCCAAACGATCCGAAACTAGTCAAACAATGTGTAAAACAATCAAAATATACTCCAATGCATATAACTTAATAATTTATAATAATTTTCAACTACGATCGAAAATTCAACAATGTCAACCCTGGGGCCCACATCTCGAAATCCAATAAACATTTACGTAATCTAAACACGCATTCCGATACGAGTTCAACCATACCAAAATTATTAAATTCCAACAACGAATCATCCTCCAAATCTCCAATTTACACTTTCGGATGATTTCATTATTTTTCTCAATATCTTCCATTAAATTCAAAATAAATGATGAATACAACCATGGATTTATGAGATATAATCACTTTCGGATATAGAATACTTACCCAAGTCGAAGTCGTGAAGAACACCTCCAAAATCGCCCAAAACCGAGCTCCAAAAATCCAAAACGAAATGAGAAAAATGACCAAAATTGATCCCTTAATAATCTGGCCAGTTTCGTTTTTGCGGACAGATTGGCGCATCTGCGACGTCACTTCTGTGACGCCATCGTCACTTCTGCGAAGACCGCTGCCCAGTCGTGCTCTCACATCAGCTGAAATAATTCCGCTTTTGCGCCATCGCAGGTGCGAGTCCCATTTACTCATCTGCGAAGCCAACCGCTTCTGCGCTGCTCTGCTCCGCAGGTGCGGTCCCGCTTCTGCGGTCCCAGCACTGCCCAACCAAAATCACTCTTACGTTGCCTAGCCACGTTTGCGGTATCGTATTTGCGGTACTTTTTTCGCAGGTGCGATTGCACCAGTACCTAGGCCCTTCGGCAATTCAATAAAGCTCCAAAGTGAACCGCGGCTCGTCTGAAACATACCTGAGGCCCCCGGGACCCCGTCCACACTTACCACCAAGTTCCATAACATAACATGGACCTACTCGGGGTCTCAAATCATACCAAACAACATCAAAATTGCGAATCGACGATCGAAACCCTTCTTTAAACTTTGAAACTTTTAAACTTCGATGAACGCGTTCGAATCATACCAAAATATTCCGGAATGACGCCAAACTTTGCGTACAAGTCATAAATCACAATGCGAACCTATTCCAAGGCTCGGAATCCCAAACAGACATCGATAACACCAAAATCCACTTCAAACCAAACTTAGAAAATTCTAAAACCTTTAAAATGCCAACTTTCCACAATACGCATCAAAATGCTCCCAGGTGACCCGATACTCAACCCGAACATACGCCCAAGTCTAATATCATCACACGAACCTATTGGAACCTCCAAATCCCGATTCCGATGTCTTTTACTCAAAAGTCAAACCTTAGTCAATTTTTCCAACTTAAAGCTTCCGAAATTAGAATTTTCTTTTCAAATCAACTCCGAACTTTCTGAAATTTAATTCCGACCACACTTATAAGTCATAATACCTGAAGTGAAGCTACTCAAGGCCTCAAACCGATGAACGACGCGCTAGAGCTCAAAACGACCGGTCGAGTCGTTACATAGCCTGCTTTACTTTTCACGCTATTAATGAATTTTACACAATATGGAGTTATATCTGGTTATCTTAAGTAGTTGATTTGATGGAATAAAAATTATATTCACTGTCAGCATATAACAATTGAATTCCTATGTAATTAAAAGAAAAGAGATAAAATAACAAAGAAGTAGATATTCAATTTGAAAAAGAAAACAAAACTTAGCAAACAGTATGAAAATAATTCTGGGATCACCCTACAAATTGCAAATGGATTTTATACATTAATAATTCAAAGAATCTTTTGAATTGTGGTCTTCCTCTCATTCGTTCGCTTTTATTTATCCACAATTATGTGACATAAATTTGTCTACTCAGGAAATTTGAACTTTTTAATTTTAAGCATACATAAGGGGTATAGGTGATGAAAGTTTGACCTGCCTCCCCCATAGATATGCATTCTTATTCGTTCACTTTTACTTATCCACAATGGACTTTACACGCCCTTACAAAATAATAAATGAAATGCAGATTTTATCATAGGACCCATAATAATGATATTATTTTGAGAAATCTTCGGAAATGATTTGTGAAATGAGTAATTATTTATAAGAGTAAAACAGGAAAAAAATATAGTCTTCCCTTGATTTGCTAAAACTGACAAATAAAAATAAAAATATATTTTTAATATAATAGACACGTAAAAGTGAACAGACCGAGTATATAAAATAATCCAAATTTTCCTAAAGGGGAAAGATTTTAGGTTTCCAAATTCATCCTAAATCTAAGGGTGATCGGAGTAGGACCCAAATGCTGCTTTGTGTGAACTCCCAATTGAACTATTTTAGTCAATGCTTAAGTGGCAAATAGAGGACCAATCAATAATACTTTGTAAAACAAGTTAACAACCCACCAAAGATTAAATGAAATCAAGAAAAGAGGACCACGGAAGTAAACGTGAGCATATTCTTTAAACAAATTGTTGTATTCAAAGCCAAATATTCAGAAAAGAAAGAAAATTCTCAGTCAAAAATTTTATATTCTTAAGCTATACAGCATCGAATAAAATCGTGGTTTAATTCCATCGACTAAATAATCTATAAAAAATCATAGTGGGTTACGCAACTTGATCAGCTTGCGCAATTAAAGAAAAATTTGCAAGATTAAGGTAATCTTATTCTTGCCATGTTTAAGGTTCTGATCACTACTACAAATCCGAGCAAAACCGACCAAAATGGGTCGGTAATGGTCAATAACCGTCCAAAACGCGATCATTTACGTGTGAACGGTACTTTGAAGGTCGGAAGGGCATACTGACCAATGTTGGTCGGAAATTACCGACCGACTAAATTCAAAAAAAATTGCTGAAAAACCGAACAAAGTTAGTCGATATTTTAATTATGTAATTAAAAAATGCACTATCTGGGAATCGAACTGGGGTCTGTATTGCATCAGGATACTATTCTACCACTAGACCATTGATGCATTTTATTTAAGAACTGCCTTTTATTTCATTTATACTCTTTAATTGTATTTTCGCACGAAAATAACCGACCAAAGTTGGTCGGTTTTATTAAAAAATAAAATTACCGACCGAATTCGATTGGTTTTTTAAAATGACCGGCCGAATTAACCGATCGATTTCGGTCAGTTTTTTAATATTAATTTTAATTTATTTTAAATGAAAAACCGATCAAAGTTGATCGGTTTCTTGAAAAATAAATTTTGCGGGACTCAAAAATAATTTCCCGCATTTTTGCGCCAAAGCAAACCGACCAAAGTTGGTTGGTTTTGTAAAACAAAATTAAAAAATAAAATATTTAAAAAATCGACCAACTTTGATCAATATTTTGGCCAGTTTTTTGACCGACCAAAATTGATCGATCGAGCATGGTCGATTTTTTTACCGAATTTCTAGTAGTGGATCAACGCCATTTCATTCGTTGCAGACGGCTCCTCTATTTTTGGTATATGTAATTAAAACACCACTAACTATCGGGACTGATGCAAGATATAAAGATCTAGGGCAATGCGTGGTTTTTCCTTTTAATTTAATATTTGCTTATTGTTAGGCATTACCTAAATAAGTCTACTTTGCGAGGGGAATCAAATGATAATAGATAAGTTAGCACTTCGAAGTTCGTACCAAGTAATTTTTTCATATTTGTCTAAATTTTGATTGACAAAATTATTCGGTTGGTTCGAATACAACCATTATCTAGAAATGGTAATTAAGGGATCGGAGTGTCTACAAACTAATTTTCATATAATAATAGTGCGTACGAATTTTCGTAAGCGGTGTCAAATATTTAAAAAATTTAACAAATAAATAAATAATTGCAACGACAAACTCTGTCATTTTTATATTTATACATAATATTTTAATTTTATTTATTATTTATAAATACAAATTACCAACCAAAATACTATTTGGCTTCCACGAAAATTCTGGAGTGGGCAAAAATTAAATAAATTGTCTCTATTGAAGAACTTTCTTTGAAGTCAAGAGATTCGTTAATTCTATGTGCTGGTTCTACTTGTATATCAATTGGAATATGAAGTGATTATACATGTAGGAATTCTTTCATGGATTAAAAAAGAAAAGAAAAGAACTGCTGGATTTCTACAGCAACTAAACAAGAGAATGTGTCTTTATAACTCTATAGCCCCCACCCTATCCTATTTTTAGGTTTGGTGGAGAATATTAGACAACCATATCGTAAGATGTTAGGGGTTCCGAATCAGTTTTGACGTAGTAGACGTTTTTTATAAACTTAAATTCACGCACCTCGATTAATTTTACAATCATAGGTATTCAATAATTTTATTCACCAAAACTTAAAAAATAAAAAAAAAATCACCTAATTTTTTTGCTTTCGTTGGCATTTAAACCTGAGACCTCAAGGTTCTCAACCGACTTTAACCATTAGTATGGGTGTCCAAGGTTCTCTGAAAATCGATTGAATCAACCGAACCGAACTGATTGTTAGACTTTTCATATAAAATCGTAGGTTTCAATATAAATTTACAATTCGTATCGAATTTTAGGATAGGTTTTATTTTCTAAAAAGAACAAGAAAAAACTAAACCGAAAAAGGTTATATACATATACATTTAAAAGGTAAATAAATGATAAAGAATTTTACACTGAATGTTCGGTTAAATTCAGATAAAAATGGCTACAAGTAACACCCAAACCTACTTTACTGCTATTAAAATTAAATTAATCCGAAAATTTGTAACAGCAAGCTACCAATTTATATCTCTTTTTTTTTCTTTTGTTTTTCCCTTTATATCTTTGTGATACTGGAACAACACGTTATTTTTTAGACTTTCTGTCTTTTGAATCGCAAATTTTTTGTTAGCAACTTAATACTCGATTTAAGATATATAGAACAACATTTGTTTCTGATTTGATAGTGCACAATCTGTGTTATTACAACATATGCCGTGTATATAAAAAAGGTCAATGTATTAAAAGAAAACCTAAACGCTTCTTCCATCTGTTTTATTGATCAGACAGAATATGGTTTTAGTTTCTTTCTTTTATTCTAAAAATATTTTTATTCATTTTAATTACGAGAAGTATCTCTCAAAATATTTGACATTTTAGTTACGAAAAGTATATATCTTTTTGTCAATGCCCTCTTGATCTGTTCTAGTAGTTCAAAGTGGTTGTCGTTGAAGTGGTATATGCTAGTATAGCACATATAGTATTGTCTAAATTCATTTCCAACTGAAAAATAAAAGTAGAATAAGTACTACGAAGGGAAGCAGTCTGATTAAATTTTAGAGATTGTATAAGAGACCAATCATAAAAGGGAAGGACCACTAAATATAACAATCATTTACTTAATTATCAGTAGTAAGACTTTTTATGGCAACTTAGAAAGGTTGCCACTAAAGGGGATAGTTCTAGCTGTGACCCTTGAACTTGCCCCTAGAAGTAATCTTTTAGTGGCTAAATTTTGCAAGTAAAATATGACCGAAAAAGTATTTGTGGCAATATGTATATCGTTCGCCCCTAAATGTATTTTGTAGCGACCTTATCACTCCTAAAAGTGGAGTCATTAGTTCTTTAGTTTTACAACTAAAAGATAAATAAAAAAGTTACACTCCAAGAAACCCTCCCGTTCTTTCATTTTGTTTCAGTCTCCCCAATTCATCTGTGATGCTCAAAATACATCCATTGAAAGAGTATGCAAAAACATTACTTGCATTTTTATTCTATGATTAGTTGACTTCAAAATTAGCTGCTGAAACATACCTTGACCTCCAAACTTTGATTTTCTAGTTAATGAGCTTTGAGTAATTGCATCTAACACCTTAAAAAGGTGAATGGCAATTATTGTTGAGGTCTATTTGAAATTGGGGTCATTTATTGGGCAACTAGCAATTTGTTTTTGCTATTCCCTAATCTTTAGCAATGAGCTAATGTTGATAAAGTGATATGGTGATTTTCAAAATCAAATATCTGACTTTCAGAAAGAGTGATAGTTGTGAGCACCTAATTTTTTCTTTAATGCAAATCACGCCTAAACATATTCCAAAATAGTTTAGAGCAGTTCATGCATATTTAGAGTTGTTTTAAAACCATTGAAAATCAAAATAATAATAATAATAAATATTAAATTTTCCATTTCATAGCATTTTAGGTTTTTATTTGCATTTTTAGGAGTTGATTTAGGTTTTAATTAGTTTAATTAGGATTTAAAATCAAAGAAAAGAAAAGAATGGAAAAGGAAAGATTTTGTTTAAGTTTGATCTCAAATTGGGCCACAGCAGCCCCAATTGGCCCAATTCCCCTCTTTCTAGCCCAACCCAAAATTCCACCTGCCCGACTCGCCTGCCCAGTCCGGCCCAATCCCCCTCTTCATTAAAGCACTCGAGATTAAACTCTCAAATTGGTGTCAAGTGCTGTTGGACTCGTTTGCTTCAAGTTATTGAGTTTTATTTCTATAATTTCATACCTTTATTTGGTTGAGTTCATTCGTTTTCTACTATTTAGGTATTTAGATTTTTATTTGTTATCCTTCATTTCGAGTTTGGGAATAAAACATGAGTTGTTCATATTCAGTGTGTGATTGATCTTTTAGATCTGGTCTGTTTAGTTTCCAAATCTACCTAAGTTTCCTTCTTTGATGAATATCTGATGCTATAATACATGTTTCAATTAAATATCAAAATTGTTAAGTAATGGTTGATTAAATTGATATGGTTTGTTAACAGAACCTGCCTCCTAAAAGCAGTGATTCATGCTTAAGGTGAACTTACAGGATTAAACTAATTTCAAGTGGTTTTTGTTTTGAGATGTATGATTAATGATAGTTGTCTCCTTGTGAATTGTCAATCTGTTAGGGTTTGATTCATCTACAGAGTTATTCATAAGTGTTAAGAACAAAAAAAAAGGATTGGGTTTCAAAATGTTTAGTGCTTTTTTTCATTCGTCAGGAATAGGCCATTAGTATCGTTAATTGAAAGAATGTAATTTTTGTTAATCCAAATAGTTAAAATTATACATCTTCTCCACAAACAATCCAATATTCATAACTCTTAATCTTACAATAATCTCAAACCATAGGAAAAATAAATAATTCATGAACAATGGTAGTTTGCTTTAGGCGCGATTAATAATAAATCATCGTGACTATGGGTACGGTTCCCGTGGCATAGTCATGATACATAATCCCCAAGTCGAGTGTGCGTTTCACGTAACTCGACCATCACTTGAAATAATAATAAAAATCAGCATGTTGTAGATCGCGGGTGCGTTTCACGTGACGCGATTCGCAATATGTACAGAAACAAACGAATGTGCGACATCGCGACTTGTTCAAATAAATCTCATAAATTCTAAAAAGCAATTAAAGTAATTAAAAGCGGTTAAGAAGTAAAAATACACGATATGTTTTAAACATCTAATAAATCAGATAATTAAGTCAATTATTAATAGTTAAACGAGCGTGCTAAAAATACGAAACTCGGGAGTGCCTCACACCTTCTCCCGGGTTAACAAAATTTCTTACTCGGTCTTCTGTGTTCACAGACTACAAATAAGAGTCAATTTCCTCGATTTTGGATTTAAAATAAATCGGTGACTTAGGACACCATAAATTATTCCAAGTGGCAACTCTGAATAATTAAATAAATAATTCCATTTCGATTAATGTCACTTCAATTGAAAAAACTCCCTATCCCCTCGGAAAAAAGGGGTGTGACATCTCTGGCGACTCTGCTGGGGAAAAGAACCCAGAATCTCTGGTTCACGATTCAGAATTCGAGCTTAGAATAACTGTTATGCTTGGCTTTTGTTTATTATCTGATTTGTTTTATGTGTTTGAGCCTAATGTGCTAAATGCAGCTTTTTACCGCTTTGATATTGTTTGAACTGTATATAAAACTATTACGAAACCCTTCTTCTCTATGAGTCTTCTAAATCTTCTAGGAAGTGCACGCTGGCATGACATCTTTTCTGTTAGTGTCATACCCTAATTTAGAACGAGGATCGGATCAGTTACAAAGCCGGATGACCTTTTGGTTCCCGATACGTTGCCTTCCCCCCTGGCTCGAGTTGTCCGCTCGGGTAAGCCAGGTGTAGAACAATACACCCCAGGGTTCAAACCTAGAATGACATAAACCTCATATCGGATCCCTAGTAGGTACGTTTGTTTGCATCACGTGCATTTGACTTTGGGGACTCAACACAAGGGTTGAGTCCATCTAGGACAGGTATACCCAAATTAAAAGACCATCCTGATGCATCTTACGTGCTATTTGCGCATTTGTTTGTTTCGGCTTGCATGTTGACTGGCTTCTAGAATAGGGAAAGAAATAACAAAAATCAAAAAAAAGAAAAAGAAAAACATAAACAATAGTGTGAGGTAGGTATTTGAAATCCGAAACTCTACCGAAAGTTTCAAAAAAAAATAAAGAAAGAAAATAAGTGAATGTTTTCAAAAAGTCATGTTTCGTCTATTGCGTCAAAACAGGCCGAACTACACAAGTCTGATTCTCACCGGATGTGAGATACGTAGGCAAACCTCATCGGATCCGGCCCACATTTTTCGAAAAACAAATTAAAAAATATTTTCCTTTACTTCCTTCTTTAAAAAGTCTTTCTTTTAGACCCCAATTTTTAAAAATCCAAAAATATTTTCCTTTAATTCCTTCTTTAGAAGTTTTTCCTTAGAAAATTCCAAAACAATAATAATTAAAACCAAAAATATTTTCTTTCTTTTTAGAAGTCTTTCATTCGAAAAAGAAAATCAAATCAAAATTCAAAAATATTTTTTTCCTTCTTTAGAAGTCTTTCTCCGAAAAAATAAAAAAAATAAAAAAAGAAATTCAAAGAAAAATATTTTCTTTCTTTTTAGAAGTCTTTCATTCGAAAAAGAAAATCAAATCAAAATTCAAAAATATTTTTTTCCTTCTTTAGAAGTCTTTCTCCGAAAAAATAAAAAAAATAAAAAAAGAAATTCAAAGAAAAATATTTTCTTTCTTTTTAGAAGTCTTTCATTCGAAAAAGAAAATCAAATCAAAATTCAAAAATATTTTTTTCCTTCTTTAGAAGTCTTTCTCCGAAAAAATAAAAAAAATAAAAAAAGAAATTCAAAGAAAAATATTTTCTTTCTTCTCTAGAAGTCTTTCTTTTCAAAAATTCTCAACAAAAAAAACAAACAAGTCAAATTCTAAAATATTTTCTTTCTTCTTTATAAGTCTTTCTTTCGAAAATTAAAAAAATTGAAAATCCAAAAGAAAAACAAAGAGTTTAGTTTACTTTACTTCAGTTCTGATCTTCCCGAACTACGCAAGATCTGATTCATGTTCCCACATGATATGTAGGCAACCCACATCAGGTTCGATCGAATGGTTAAAAAAACAAAAAATAAAGAGAACAAAAAAGAGAAAAAGGAAAAAAAGAAAGAGAGTGTTTATTCTAACATGCTTGTTATTTGAAACAAATCTAGTTAAAGGTGGTCGGTTTGTTGGTTTGCAATGGCGAGTCAAAAAAACAATCCATGATCCCACAGAAATGAAAGCACCTTCTCAACCGAAGGAACAAGAACCATTATTATTTATCCAACTAAGGTCACGAAAAGACAGGTAGACAAGCTGGTGACAAAAATAGAGGCAAATGTTGGCTGACTTCTACCAGATTTGAGCAATAAGACATGCCCTGCTCGGTATGATTTGATGATAGGGAGACATGAGAATGTTTTCCAAGTGTTTTGGCAAATTGGTTGCTATAAAAATTCCCATGCCGTCAGTCCTGAAATCTGATAGCCAATATTGGGACGGTTTGATCAAAAATTCAAAATTTGAGTGTTGAATCAGAAGCAATCAAAATGGTTAAATGCTGTAGTAATGCTGATGTGCGAATGTATGGCTAAGATGTCGCTTAGTAACTGGAAAGTCACTCCTCTTTTAGTCATGGTAGCTTATTTTGTCATCTTTTCTTCTTCTTTTTGTGTTATCGGGCCCTACTATCCTTTATTCAATAAAAAGCAGTCAGTCATTTTATGTCTATTTTGTGCATAATTTTTTTCACGCTGTTCTAATGACATGACATGCATACGAAATTTTTGGCCAGATCTTAGAAAACTGATTTTAGTCTTGAATTGGATAAGTGAGAAAGAGACATTTTTGAAGATGAATAAAGACATGAAACACTTCGAAAATAAGCATGAGTCAAGTTTACATGGAACCAAAGCAGTCATGCTCATGGAGGTTAAGGATCTCTACCTTTTGATCATTGAGAAGACCGGGCTTAAGGATGATCGGACGGGTTGAAGTCTGTCTAGCACTAAGAGATAGAAAGTATTTTTCAAAAGAATGTGTATTCTAGACAACTTTAAATGGATCAGTTTAGTGGCAAAATGCATCTTCTACATCAAGACCAAATCAAAGAAAAAGTCACACAGATTGACAAGGGTCATTCACTGCGAGAAAAGTATTGCGCATACAACTTTACACTGAAAAAGATCCAGAAATCAACATGTCCATCAATGTCGTGATTTTGAAGGGCTAACATGATTGGCATTCTCGAGGCTAGGAGACACTTTATACCCTTCTCTACCCCTTTCGAGCATGTGTTATTTTCTTTGATCACCCTCTTTTGGAATCAAGTTTCGAATTAAAAGTCAAAAACAATAAAAAAAAATAATGAAAAGAAAAGTCCATACCCCAAGAGTACAAACTGCGGCAACTCTTAGAAAGTTCAAGTGGAAAAGTAAAAAAAAAAAATATGAAAAAAGGACGGTCAAAGGTCCATGCCCCCAGAAAATAAAAAGTTGGGGTAACTTGTTTTGAAAACAAAAAAAAAGAAGAAAGAAAGAAAAAATAAGAAAAGAAAAAGAAAAAAGGGGAAAAGACAAAGAAAGATGAAAAACAATATAGTTAAGTCAGATGTATGAACTACGTTTGACCTGATTCCTTTAAAAATGAATACGTAGGCAGCCTTACACGGTTCGGTCCAACCAAATAAGAATTCAGAAGAAAAACAAATATCCAAAAAACTCCAATATCTAAAACTGGGACAAAGATTTTGTTTTACTTTTGAAAGAGTCGATTCCAAGAGTTGTAAGTCTACAATCCCGTCATTTGGAGTTTACTCTGAGCCTTCATACCGTCCTTTCTTTCCAACCCTATCCAAAAACCTTCCAAATAAAGACCTCCTGATATGCCTTCAAGAATGCTAAGAGAAGCATGTAATGCGCAAAAGTTGTCACGCGATATAGAACACTGTCAAGTTGCTCACACAAGAAAGCAAAAGAAAAAAACAAAAAATGAAAGAGTCTTACTCGTGAAAACCCTCACGGGCACTGTAAGGCGACGGTAAGAAGAGATAAATAAATGGGAGAGGCTTGTTGGTGAAAATCCCTCGGGGCACCACTAGTCGAAAGTGAGTCGTGAAGCTATTGCAAAGGATTGGCACGAGCAAGCCCGACTTCAAAGGTCATAAGAATAGTAAAATGAAAGATTGGATTATTTTGATAGATCGGCCATTAAGTCCAAAATGCATGTCATGATTCATTAAGGCTAGATATTGGAAAAAAAAAAGAAAAAAGAACTCTTCTTTATGTCCTTATCGACAAGGGCAGTTCTTGTTAATACTGTTTCTTTGAACCATTGTGTCCCTTCACTCTGAGTTAGTATTTGTCAAAATAAGTAAGAAAAGATTTCAAAATCTGCTATTAGCTTTTCAGTTGCACAAGTTAAATTTGGCCAGCACACTCAGTTGTTACTGTCAACATGCCTTGAGGGTTCATGAAAATGGCTCCCCCCAAAAGACTCTTGTCAACCTACTGGGTGCAAGCAAAGATAACTGGTGATTTTCTCTGACAGACAAATTGCTCAAAAAGCAGGAAGTCACTCAAGACACAGAAAAGGTCACCTAAGCAAAGATCTCCAGTTGGGATAAGGCTGACTGATCTACAAATACAAATGGTACTGGGTGTGAAACGATCAGGGTTGATGTAGAGCAAAAGTCTCTTGCAACCGACTCAAGCTGATTGAGCAAAAGCCAAGCTGCCCAGGACTCAAGGCCACAAACCGACCACTACTTTTAAAACTGACAAAATTTTTTTTGTTTGAAACAGAAACAAAGCAGTGCAAGGAAAGTGGTTCAAAAAAAAAGAAGAATAGAAAAGAAAATAAAAAGAAGAGAAGAGCCGACAAAGGAAAGTTTCTCAAATCTTTGCCTTTATCTGTCTTGCTAGTCTGCATAAAATTTTACCATTGCTCTTCACATTTTTCCTCCTAGGAGAAAAAGTCCTAGTCTGATGGATTTTCCTCCCAATAGAAATCTTAGTCTGATGAATCTTTCTCCTAAGATAGAAAACCTAGTCTGATAAATTTTCACCTAAGATAAGAAAATCTAGTCTGATGAATCTTTCTTCTAGGATAAATGTTTTAGTCTGATGAATCTTTCTCTTAAGATAACCAAACAAAATACAAACCTAGTCTGATGAATCTTTCTCCTAGAATAAATGTCTTAGTCTGATAAATTTTTCTCCTAAGATAAAAAAAACCTAGTTTGATAAATTTTCTCCTAGGATAATTATAAAAAAAAAAGAAGTCTGGATTTAAAAAAAAAGGTCATTTGTTCTTGCCCTCAGAAAATAAGCGTTGGGACAATTTGTGTAAAAGAATGATTTTCTCAAAACAAAACAAAGGAAAAGAAATCCTTCTTGGTTCGTTTTAGCATAGGGTATACAATTACCTAGTCTCTTTTTCTAACATAGGGTCTCCACTCCCTAGTTGATTTTTATTTTAGACATAGGGCCTCCAATCCCTAGTCTTCTTTGTCAACATAGGGTCTCCACTCCCTAGTTGATTTTATTTTAGACATAGGGTCTCCACTCCCTAGTCGCTTTTCCAACATAGGGTCTCCACTCCCTAGTTGATTTTATTTTAAACATAGGATCTCTATTCCCTAGTCTTCTTTGTCAACATAGGGTCTCCACTCCCTAGTTGATTTTATTTTGACAAAAGGTTTCCACTCCTTAGTCCTTGTTTTTCCAGGGTACACCAATCCCGACATTTTATTGCTTCCATTAATGAAGTAGTATAGTGTTTTATTACTAATAACTCACGAAATATTTCTAATAAAAACTGGGGTAGAAAATTTTTATTCATTTGTTTGTTTTGGTGCCTGAGCAAGTTATACCTCGAGGAACATGGTTCAAGATGACCAAAAAGAAGTTTCAATCAAAAATAAAAAAAGAAAAGAAGTGAACCCAAAGTGCGGAAGTGGAAGCCATAAGCTCTGCATGTCCCGTCTTGATCCGAAGAAGCCGAAGAAGAATGAACTAACACCTGCAGCTAGCAAGCATCGATATTCAGATCAGAGTCTGCATGAAAAACCAGCCAAGACTCAAGATCAAACTTCAAAAGACTCATAGATAGGAATCTTGTAACTCGTAGCTGATAGGCTTAGTTAGTCTTTTTTTATTTTGACTTTGGTATAATAAGGAGCTCAGCAAGCAGTAAACAGCAGCAACAGCAGTGAAATCATAGCTTATCGGTAGTCCCAACTACCAAAATTCCTAGAACTACACTGACCTTATTCCTTTATGGCCAAGGATATGTAAGCAACTTCCGAAACAAGGTTCGGTCAAATATTTTCATAACGCTTCCCATGGAGTATCAAATGGGCAACAATTATTCGTAGTTGCTCACTTTATCTTTGCCTAAACACTCTTCATGTTTTCGGGCAAAGAGGGGCAGCTGTGAGCACCTAATCTTTTCTTTAATGAAAATCACTCCTAAAAATATTTCAAAATAGTTTAGAGTGGTTCATGCATATTTAGAGTTGTTTTAAAACCATTGAAAATCAAAAATAAAATATTACATTTTCCATTTCATAGCATTTTAGGTTTTTATTTGCATTTTTAGGAGTTGATTTAGGTTTTAATTAGTTTAATTAGGGTTTAAAATCAAAGAAAAGAAAAGAATGAAAAAGGGAAGATTTTGTTTAAGTTTGATCTCAAATTGGGCCACAATAGCCCCAATTGGCCTAATTTCCCTCTTTCTTGCCCAACCCAAAACCCCACCTGCCTGACACGCCTGCCCAGTCCGGCGCAATCCCCCTCTTCATTAAAATACTCCCCTTCCCCTTCACCCTTGAGAGAACCGGACCCCCTCCCTTTGTCTAAAAAAAATCCCAACCGCTGCCCCCAATTCCCCTTCTCTCTCAAACAAAACCCTTAGACCCCAAAACCTAGCGACCCCAATTTCTTGTTCTCTGAAGAACAAACAGACATACCCCATCTCTCCCTCTCACTCTTTCACTCTCACCTCTCTCACACACCATACTCATGGACTCGCTTCACCATCTGCAATTGTTTTTTTTAGATTTGAAATCGAGGGTAGCTAAAAAACATAAGAGCAGCAGTTAAAAATACTAAAAATGCCTAAAATGTTAGTTTAGATCTGCAGCTTCAACGAGCTATTTGGTTTTCTGTTGATTTTGTTGGTTAATCCCTGGGCTTCTAAGAGAGATTAAACTCTCAAATTGGTGCCGAGTGCTGTTGGACTCGTTTGCTTCAAGTTGTTGAGTTTCATTTCTACAATTTCAGACATTTATTTGGTTGAGTTCATTCATTTTCTACTATTTAGGTATGTGGATTTTCATATGTTATCCTTCATTTCGAGTTTGGGAATAAAACATGAGTTGTTCATATTCAGTCTGTGATTGATCTTTTAGATCTGGTCTGTTTAGTTTCCAAATCTGCCTAAGTTTCCTTCTTTGATGAATATCTAATGCTATAATACATGTTTTAATCAAATGTCAAAATTATTAAGTAATGGTTGATTAAATTGATACAGTTTGTTGATAGAACCCGCCTCCTAACAGCAGTGATTCATGCTTAAGGTGAACTTACAGGAATAAACTAATTCCAAGTGGTTTTTGTTTTGAGCTGCATGATTAATAATAGTTTTCTCCTTGTGAATTGTGAATCTGTTAGGGAAATAGAAAGACAGAAATTGTAATTGCTTTTGTAGCTAGTTAGAACGTGAAGTATGAATTACCTATTTGGTTATTGTGATGGGTTTGATTCATCTACAGAGTTATTCATAAGTGTTAAGAATAAAATAAAAAGGATTGGGTTCCAAAATGTTTAGAGCTTTGTTTCATTCGTCAGGAATAGGCCATTAGTAACGTTAATTGAAAAAATGAAATTTTTGTTAATCCAAATAGTTAAAATTATACATCTTCTCCACAAACAATCCAATATTCATAACTCTTGATCTTACAATAACCTCAAACCTTAGGAAAAATAAATAATTCATGAACAATCATAGTTTGTTTTTGGCGCGATTAATAATAAATTATCGTGACTATGTATACGGTTCCCATGGCATAGTCATGATACATAATTCCCAAGTCGAGTGTGCGTTTCACATGACTCGGCCATCACTTCAAATAATAATAAAAATCAGTATGTTGTAGATCGCGGGTGCGTTTCACGTGACGCAATTCGTAATATGTTCAAAAACAAACGAGTGCGTGCCATCGTGACTTGTGCAAATAAATTCCATAAATTCTAAAAATCAATTAAAATAATTAAAAGTGGTTAAGAAGTAAAAATGCACGATAGGTTTTAAACATGTAATAAATCAGATAATTAAGCTAATTATTAATAGTTGAGCGACCGTGCTAAAACCACGAAACTCGGGAGTGCCTCACACCTTCTTCCGGGTTAACATAATTTCTTACCCGATCTTCTGTATTCGCAGACCACAAATAAGAGTCAATTTCTTCGATTTGGGATTTAAAATAAATCGGTGACTTGGGACACCATAAATTATTCCAAATGTCGACTTAGAAAAATCAAATAAATAATCCAATTTCGATTAATGTCACTTCAATTAGAAAAACTCCCTATCCCCTCGAAAAAAGGAGATGTGACAATGGTGTTGGGACAATGTTTAATTAAAAATCACTAATACTAGCTTAAAATATTTTTCAAAGAAGAATATTTTAAAATCCATTAGAAATCCTGAAAATTTAGTTAACATAACATTAGTTGAATTACAAAATTTAGATCAACTAGAAAGCATGTCGATCTTGCCACCAGCAAACCTTTGAATTTGACTGTGAAAGGCGGAAGATAGGCACATAATAGTTTAGAGTAGGAGTGAAAGCCACTTGACTGTTTTCAACTTAGATTATTTCGAGCAACTTTGAACACTCTTTCTACGTTTCTGTTTTAACATAGTGAACTGAAATAAGAAAGACTTAAAAAATTACAATTTGGTATAAGATTTTGAAGTAATAAGGCATGACAAACTTCTATCCAGAAGTATGAAAGAGTGCTCTGTGTTCTTTGAAAAAACTATCTTCCTACAATTATTGTCTGAATTCAAGCTACTTCTCTCAGTATTTTCTCAGCTATGATTCTAGTGTTACTCAATGTTTTGTGGTACCCTTTTTCCGTTATCGTGGTTTATGTAATATTTTCATATTTAATAGGCCATCTTGTGAATAAAATAATCCAAATTGACAGTTGAATTTCGGATGAGTTAGTTGAAATTTTAGTTATATAAGTTTGATTTTTAAGATTTGGTTTGATTGTATGTACAATGATAATGGAGAAATTCTCTATTTCTTGTATCACAGACAATGTTTCTTATGCTGCTCTGCATGTATCTGTTGTTAAATTTCTCTATTTCTTTTTTCTTGTCATGTTCTACTTGATAAGTTCCTTGTACTATTTAATCGTAGATCTCGTATCTACATGACTACATCTGCAATATTGTGGAATGTCACGGCCCCAATTTTTCTCCGAAAGATGTCGTGATGGCACCTAGTCTTTACGACTAGGTAAGCCTAACAAATAATAACAACTAAACATATATATATTAACAAATTGTTGAAAAAAACTTAATAATAGATAAAAGCCTTTAAAAAACAAATTTCACAATACACACCCCAAAACCGGTGGAGCTGAGTCGTAAGCTCTACAGAATAAAACTAGAGTACTACTACATCATTGTTCGAAAGAAAATACAACAGGAAGTAAATAGGGAAGGTGACTCTGAGGCCTATGGACATGGAGCATGTATACCTTGAAGTCTCCTAAGCAACAGCTACGACAACCTCTAATGACCGGAACGAGCAGACGTACTTGGATCTGCACAAAAAGATGTGTAGAAGTGTAGTATAAGTACACCACAATGGTACCCAGTAAGTGTTTTGCCTAACCTCAGTAGAGTAGTGACGAGGCCAGGTCAAGACACCTACTAGAATATAAAATATACAGTATGAAATTATAATACGGATATGTAATGGAAAGTGAAGAAACAACTAATACGAAAAGATAATAGCAAGAACTAGTACCAAAAACCAACAATAGAAATAACACAAAAGAGCAACTAAAGTGCTACAATGATCATATACGGACAACAACTGCTAGAAAAAATAAGGAATGACACAACACGATATATTCTCCACCCAAAACACCTTGCAACATGAACGAATAGCAAGAAGCACAACAAGGTACCGCCTCGTGTACAATAAAATCAAAACCGAGGTACCGCCTCGTATAATCAAGAATCACAACCGAAGTACTGTCTCGTATTCATTTTTCTCAAGTTCAATCACAATCTTTCCTTATACCGCCGCGTGAGCCTTACATTTGAAAATAGGATTTGAAAATAGTTATTCCGAAATAGCTACATGTATTTAGCCCACCTTATGACGTCGTGTGGCTTCACATAATTCTCCTACAAGCAACACGCACATAAGTTCCACTTTATATCGCCGCATACACATCAACCCCATGCCTTATACCGCATCATGCACGTCAATATCATATCACAATAACAATATGCACTACCAGTGCCCATGTATCACAACCTACCAACAACAACAATATCAATGTTCTACAACAATAGCCCATGGCTCCACCACACCGTATACAAGAATATCAACAACAACAATGGATGAAAAATGCTCAACAAGATAGATGTTTCAATAATAACCAACATTGCCTCGACGTATTAACGGCTTTCACAACTTCAACACCAATAACTCAACAATGAGAGAAATAATTTATAACCATAATATTAAATAAGACTAACTCACAATGAAAGAGATAATATTCAACAATGAGTCTCAAATAATAGAAATCGTCAAGTGAAGGGATAACATGAACAATTACATCAAGTAACGAAAATCAATAAGGAATGAGGTAACACGCACAATAACTTCAACAATGATAATTTAACAATGAGGAGATAGCATGTAACTATAAAGGAAGCAACAAGTTCAACTAAAGGATGGAAGAAATTTAGCAAGTAGGATGTAGAACAAATACTAAACAAGTTAACTAAGGCAGTCTAACACAATTAAGGATAAATTGACTATGAGAATTTAGAACATGATATGACATTTCAATTAAAGCATGAATGTAGCTTAAGTAGCCTAAACCGATCAAATACTATGTACGACCCGTGTACCCACTCATCATCTTCCGTACACGGATTTTACTTAGCATAATTGAATCAAACAATACCGATCCTAAGGGGTAGTTCCCCCACACGAAGTTAGGCAAGACACTTACATCAACTAGGGCAATTTAACACTCAAAAATAGCTTTTCCCTTAAAATCCGCCTCCACACGTCTCAAATCTAACCAAAATCGCCTCAATATCATCAAACAATGTTAGGAAATTCAATTGCAATAGATAAAGTTAAGATCTTTATACTTTTTCAAAAAGTCAACAAAAGTCAACTCGGGTCCAATGATAGATTCCGTCTACCCATGGCCCGACGAGTTCATATATGTGATTAGTTTCAAAATTCGAGTCCTAATCGACTCTCAAAACTCAATTTTTTATTTTTCAAAAACTTGACAAAGTTTCACAAATTTCTACTTTGATTCACATGATTTTGATGTTAAAATCTAAAATATGTTGATGGAATATGATTATAAATAAATTAGAATTATTTGCCCGAGGTTTGTAGGTGACAATCTCCTCTCCAAATCGCCTCCTACCGAGTCTAGGGTTCAAAAATGTGAGAATGCATTGAAAAATCGCCTCTCCCAACCCTTTAACCAACTGTAGATGCTGCATTTGCGACACAAGGTTCGCATTTGCGAACCTTGATAGACTCAATATATATCGCAATTGCGATAGAATCTTCGTAAATGCAAACTGGGTAATATCGCAAAAGGGAACATGACCAAATTCTGCTGGCTTCACAAATGCAAAGGTGAGGTCGCATTTATGACAACTTCCCATCACCTGGCACCTTCACAAATGTGAGTCTGGTGTTCGCATTTGCGACACCAGAGCACCAGATATCAGTTTCTATAATTTCCATTCCAAAACACTTTCGGAACGTGTCCGAAACTCATCCGAGCCCTCGGGGCTCCAAATCAAACATACACACAAGTCAAAAACTATCATACGAACTCGCTCATGCGATTAAAACAAAAATATTACATCTAACTGCGAATCGAACACTAAAACCTGTGATTTTCAAAGAAATATTCAAGAACTTCTAGAATTACAACTAAGCGTCTGAAACCTATCAAATCAACTCCAAATGACACCAAATTTTGCAGACAAGTTCTAAATGCCATAATGGACCTATTCCAAGTGCCAATATTAAATCCCGAGCTCGATAGATAAAAGTTAACATACGGTCAAATGTTTCAACTTTAAATTGTCAAATTTCGACAAATCAACCTAGGGACATCCAAAATCAATTTTGTACGTACGCCCAAGTCTGAAATCGTGATACGAAGCTATCGGAGTCATAAAAACATAGTTTCGGGGTCTTTTACAAAAAAGTCAAAGTTTGGTCAACATTTTTAAATTTAAACTTCTAAGTCATGAATCAAGGGTCCAAATAAACCCGAAAGCTTTTCAAAATAAAAATAATCAATCCTGCAAGTCATAAAAGCATAAACGCACAAGTGTGAAGCAATACAAGGGGTAACATGGCGCAATTACACAAAACAAGGTCGTTACATTCTCCCCCTCTTAAACAAATGTTCGTCCTCGAACGTGCATAAGGACATACCTGAAGTAGTGAATAGATGAAGATAATGAATCTGCATGTTGTGCTCAGTCTCCCAGGTCGCCTCCTCGACCAGATGAGCCCTCTATTGAACCTTCACTGAAGCAATATCCTTTTATCTCAACTTTCGGATTTGTCGGTCCAAGATAGCCACAGGCTCCTCAATGAAAGTCAAATCCTCGACCAGCTGGACTGTGCTGAAGTCTAGAACATGATACAAATCACCATAATACTTTTAGAGCATATAAACATGGAACACCGGATGAACCATAGATAAACCAGGTGGCAAAAGAAGCTTGTAGGCCACCTCTCCAATCCTCTGAAGGATCTCAAAAGGTTTGATATACCTAGGGCTCAACTTGCCCTTCTTTTTGAACCTCATCACACTCTTCATGGGTGAAACCCTGAACAAGACTCTCTCTCCAACCATGAATGAAACATCACGAACCTTCTGATCCGCATAACTCTTCTATCTTGATTGGGTTGTACGAAGCCGATCCTGGATCATCTTGACCTTCTACAAATCATCTCGGAGCAGATCCATGCCTAATAACTTAGCCTCTCCCGGCTCAAACCTTCCAAATGGATAACGACACTATCTGCCATATAGAGCCTCATACGGAGCCATTTGGATACTCGACTAGTAGATGTTGTTGTAGGAAAATTCCGCAAGCGGCAAGAATTGATCCCAAGCACCCCCGAAATCCATAACACAAGCACGAAGCATATCCTCCAATATTTGAATAGTGCACTCGGACTGTCCGTCCGTTTGATGGTGAAATGATGTACTCAACTCTACCCATGTGCCTATCTCACACTGTACAGCCTTCCAGAAACATGAGGTGAACTGCATACCCCGATCAAAGATGATAGATACTAGTACGCCATGAAGTCGGATAATCTCGCGGATATAAACATGAGCCAACTGATCTGAAGAATAGGTAGTCACTACTGGAATGAAATTAGCCGAGTTGGTCAACCTGTCCATAATCAGCCGTACCGCATCAAACTTCCTCTGAGTCTGCGAGAGTCCAACAACAAAGTCCATGGTGACGCGCTCCCATTTCCACTCAGGAATCTCAAGCCGCTGAAGCAAACCACCCGGACGTTGATGCTCATACTTCACCTGCTAAAAATATAGGCAACGAGCTACATACTCCACTATGTCTTTCTTCATCCTTCTCCACCAATAGTATTGCCTCAAGTCTTGATACATCTTAGTGGAATAGAGTACCGCGAACTATGGGCCTCCAAGAGAACATTGGGCACATATAATCGGCCCTGCACCTGTAACATATCATCCTCCCTATTAGTAACCTCCTTGGAATCGCCAAGATAAACTGTGTCCTTGAGGACAAGCAGATGGGGGCTGTCATACTGACGCTCTCTGATACGGTCATATAGAGAAGATCGAGAAATCACGTAGGCAAGAACTTGATTGGGCTCCGAAACATCCAATCTAACAAACTGGTTGGCTAAGGCATGAACATACAATGCTAATGGCCTCTTTCCTTCTGGTATATATGCTAAACTACCCAAACTCTCTTCCTTTCGACTCAAGACATCCGCCACTATATTGGCCTTCTCGGGATGATATAGAATAGTGATATCTTAGTACTTAAGTAACTCTAACCATCTCCGCTACCACAAGTTAAGATCTTTCTATTTGAACAGATGTTGTAGACTCTGGTGGTCGGTAAAGACCTCATAAGGAACACCGTACAAATAATGCCGCCAGATCTTCAATGCATGACCAGTGGCCGCCAACTCCAAATTGTGTACTAGATAATTCTTCTCATGAGTCTTCAGCTGTCGAGATGCATAAGCAATCACCATATCGGCTCGCATCAACACCGTGCCAAGGCCAACACGTGACGCATTACAATACACAGTATAAAACCTCGAGCTCGTAGGCAACACTAACACTGGGGTTGTAGTCAAAGCAGTCTTGAGCTTTTGAAAGCTTGCCTCATACTCCTCGGTCCATCTGAAAGGAGTACCCTTCTGGGTCAGTCTGGTCATAGGTGCAGCAATAGATGAGAAGCCATCTATGAAACGACGATAATACCTGGCCAAACCAAGAAAACTTTGGATCTCAGTAGATGATGACGGCCTGGGCCAACTCTACACCACCTCAATCTTCTTCGGGTCTACCTTGATTCCCTCACTCGAAACCACATGACCCAAAAATGCCACTGAATCAAGCAAGAATTCACACTTTGAGAACTCTGCATATAACTTCTTCTCTCTCAAGGTCTGGAGCACGATCTTCAAATTTTGCTCATGATCTTCCCGACTGCGGGAGTACACTAAGATGTCGTCAATAAATACAATGACGAATGAATCAAGATAAGGCTGGAATATAATGTTCATCAGGTGCAAAAATGTTGTTGGGGCATTGGCCAGCCCAAATGACATCACGAGAAACTCGTAGTGACCATATTAAGTCCTAAAGGCAGTATTTAGAATATTTAGATCCCGAATCTTCAGTTGATAATAACCTGACCGCAAATCAATCTTGGAGAACACTCTGGCACCTTGTAGCTGATCAAATAGGTCCTCAATGCGTGGTAATAGATATATATTCTTCACTGTAACCTTGTTCAACTAACAATAATCAATACATATACGCATACAACCATCCTTCTTCTTCACAAATAAGACCGGAGCACCCCCCGATGACACACTAGGTCGAACTGGGTAATATCGCAAAAGCGAACAAATTTTTCGCAATTGCAAATAGGACCAAATTCTGATGGCTTTGCAAATGCGAAGGTGATGTCGCATTTACGACAACTGCCCATCACCTGTCGCCTTCGAAAATGTGAGACTGGTGTTCGCATTTGCGACACTAGAGCACCAGACATCAGTTTCTGTAAGCCCTCATGTTACCACTTAGGATTAGAGTGATTTTGTGTCATTTGTAGCACATGAAAGCTGTTTACGCAAGGTGACGAGTGGGTACACAAGCTATATGTGGTAATTGACCGGTTTAAGCTATGTAGATTCATTTTATGCCTTTAATCGAATTGTCATAACATGTTATATCAATTATCATTATTTCATCCTTACATGGTTTATTTGACATTGTTAATACTTGTCCCATCTCTCATTTGTTATTTGCCCTTACATGCTTAGTTAAAGTTATTGTTTCCTTATTACCTTGTTAATTATTTGACTGTTGAGTTACCTCACTTGAAGTTGTTATTTTCGGGAATATCTTATTGTTGAGTTTTGGTGTTGAAGTTGTAAAAGTCGTGATCACATTGAGGCAAAGTTGTAAATTATTAAAATACCATTCTTTTTGAGCTATTCACTTTCAGTTACTATTATTGAGACTCTTGTACACATTGTGGTTGAGCCATTGGCTATTTATTGTAGAAACATTATTATTGTTGATTCTTTTGGCAAGTTGTGGTATTTGGGCACTTGAGATGCGAGTTATCATATGTTGTGATATTGATACGCATGTGGTGGTATAATGATATGTGTTGATACGCATGCGGTGAGATAAGGTGGGATTGATACGTATGTTGCTAGTAGGGGAACTACTTGAAGCCACGTGGTATGATAAGGTAGGCTAAAACGCGGGTATATATTTTGGCAAAACTGATTTTCAAAACTAAATATATGGCTCCCGTGTTGATATAAGGAAAGATTGTGATTGTGACTGTGAAACGAGATTACGAGGCGGTACCTCAGTTGTGATTCTTGTTGTTATCTCTCATTTACCTCACTTGTATTTGTCCGCATTATTTTTCCTTATTGTTCTTATTATGTATTCCTTCCTTTTTGCATTTGTTGCTTAAAAATTCAGTTCCAGTCTATCTTGTAGTATTTCCTTATTGCCTCAGTTTCCTCGTTTACATTCGTAGACTGTATTATACTTGTTCAATTTCTTATTCTTATCCTAGTAGGTGTCTTGCCCCTACTTCATCACTAATCTACTGAGATTAGACTTGATACTTACTAGGTACCATTGTGGTGCACTCATACTACACTTCTACACTTTTTTTATGCAGATCCAGGTACCCCATATCAAGCTGGGCACCAATGAGTTGACCTTTCGGATCGAAGATTTCAAGGTATACCTGCCGGCGTTCGCAGGCCTCGGAGTCACCATATGTCCTTGTTTTTCTATTGTATACTCTTATTTAGATAGTGATGTATTAGGGATATTTCAGTATACTCGTGTAGAGCTTATGACTCTGTCTTACCAGTTTTTAGGAGTTCTTGTTAGATATATTGTGGAGTTCTTTTATGATAGCTGGTTGGTTTAAATTTGAAGTTCTATTATTATTTTCGTTATTTCTTCATGTATGTTAGGTTTATCTAGTCTTAGAGACTATGTGCTATCACGACATCCTACGGTGGGAGGTTAGGGTCGTGACAAAGATTACAATCTCTAGGGATGCCTCTGAATCCGGCCAGTATGTGAGGACTGTATTCTGATGGAAGATACTGCTGAGGTTATACACCAAGTAGTATTCATATAATGTATCATCAACACAACTTATGCTTTCTTGTGCTTGCGATATTCTTCTGATCTTTCTGATGAATTCTTGGCAAGTCTTGTTAATTGAGAGTTGATATCTCTATCTTTCCTTTCAGGCAACCAGTATTCTTGACAGAAAAATTAATTCTGAGTTGTCTAATTGATACTCCCTTGATTTCCCTTTGATCTCGGGTCTTGCTTCCATTTTTCATTGATTATCTTTTCCTTTTTCCTTCATCAGCTCTTCCTTGGAATTCTTTATACAAACTCCTTTCTTGTTCTGTTTTCCAGCATAGATTTGTGTGGGATTAGCACTACTTAATTGTCATCATTAAAACTTATGGTTTAACACAATGAAGCAGAAGGAAAAGGAACAGTCCTTCTGTATAATACTTGACCATCCAGAATAGTCTATATGCTTGTCGAGATTTATTATTTGAAACTTTGGAATATAACACTATTGCTATGTTTTTATGAACTTTGCATGCACATATTATTTTTTATTTCAAGATATAAAAGCCAGTAGCTATACTATGACTTCAATAATAATGTAAGAATATTCACATAGTAACATGACGAGTCAGTATGATGGAGAATTCAAGTCCGACCCAAGTTGTGTTATTAGTATTCAACATATTCATCTTCATTATGCTTAACGTTAAAGTTAGAAATATTCCAGCATAGGAAAAACAAAAAGAGGAAAAAGATTTGGCCCTTTAGCTAGCCTATAAATTTTAAGCAACTTACATGCGGCTCCATATAGATTTGATGAAACAATCATTCTCGAATAAAATCCTAACATTAGCAGCAAAGACTAGGAAACTCTTAAGTCAATATATAGTAGTAGTTTTTAAGTAGAAAGAAATCCAACAGAAAGATGAAAATGGAATCAATTCACGTTTACGTATAATGTCTAATCTGAAACATAATGAGAAAAAAATGTAGAAATTTTAAGAAATTATATGTTTATTGAAATATTGGGATATTAGGTAGTTTCAGTGCTTGGCTCAAGAAAGTCAAGATGAAGAAGAAGAAGAAAGAGCATTTATAATTGAATTATTTGGACTTGGGACTTTTTTTGGATTTAACTTATAAGGTAGCTACTATGTAAAGAATATTTACATTATTTATGCATTTTAACCTGGTGTAGCAGGTAACCGTTTTATTTTTCAGGCTAAATAAATTTTACGTAATATGGAGTTATATGTAGGTATCATAAATAGGTAATTTGATGGAGTAAAAATTATATTCGCTCTCAGCATATAACAATTGAACTCCTATTTAATTAAAAGAAAAGAGATAAATTAACAAAGAAGTAGATATGCAATTTGAAAAAGAAAGCAAAACTTAGGAAACAGTATGAAAATTATTCTGGGATCACCCTGCAAATTGCAAATGGATTTTATACATTAATAATTCAAAGAATCTTTTGAATTGTGGCCTTCCCTAAACGAAGAGTGAAGATATGCATTCACTTCCACATTTTGACTAATATTGTTTCTTATGCGTAGGTCTATTTTGGTTCCTCAAATATAATCGTGAGCATACTTAGTCTCTTAAGTATGCTAAATTGGAGCATCTTTAGTCTCACTAACACAATATGTTAAAAAACTAACGGTGTTATCAAACTCTGATTCATGAAGCAAATCTTCTACTCTGAAGTAAAACGTTTTCTCTCCTTTTATTGGATAATGCCAATTATCACTTTAATTCCTCATTTTTAGATAGTGTCTTCTAAAATTTTAACCTTGAAAATATCCCCTTTTGTGCCAGTTTTCAATGAGAAAATGACATTGTATAGCCGCTGGAAAAATAATAGCCAAAAAATATATAAAATTTGTATATTTTTTTGTATATACATATACATTTTGTATGTTAATAGATAAAAATTATACAAATTTTATTTACTTTTTCCGCTACCCGATGTAAATAATTTCTGGCACGGACTAAATGTGATAATACAACCTGATTATTCGTTTACTTCAATAATATGTCTAGAAGTGATCCTCGCACAGAAGGGGATATTTTTAAGGTCAAAATTTTAGAAAATATTATTTAAAAATGAGGAATTAAAGTGATAATTTGTGTTATCCAATAAAAGGAAAGGAAACATTTTGCTTCAGAGCAGAAGATTTGCTTCATGAATTAGAGTTGGGTAGCATCGTTAGTTTTTGAACACATTGTGTCAGTGAGACTAAAGGTGCTCCATTTTAGCATACTTAAAGGACTAAATATGCTCAGGGCTATATTTGAGGAACCAGAATAGACCTACCCTCAAAGATAAGGGACAATATTGGCCAAAAACTCCATTCCTTTCATTCACTTTTACTTATCCACAATGAATTTTGCACCTCCTTTACAAAACAATAAATAAAATGTAGATTTTACCATAGTACCCATAATAATGATATTATTTTGAGAAGTCTTCGGAAATGATTTGTGAAATGTGTAATTAGTGATGAGAGTAAAACAAGAAAAAAAAATATGGTCTTCCCTTGATTTGTTAAAACTGACAAGTAAAAATAAAAATATATTTTTAATATAGTGGACACGTAAAAGTGAACGGATTGAGTATATCAAATAATCCAAATGTTCCCAAAGGGGAAAGATTTTGGGTTTCCAAATTCATCCAAAATCTAAGGGTGATCGGAGTAGGACCCAAATGTTGCTTTGTGTGAACTCCCAATTGAACTATTTTAGTCAATGCTTAAGTGGCAAATAGAGGATCAATCAATAATACGTTGTAATTGTAATAAAAGTAAAAACCCACCAAAGATTAAATAAAATCAAGAAAAGAGGACCACGGAAGTAAACGTGAGCATATTCTTTAAACAAATTGTTGTATTCAAAATCAAAGATTCAGATATTCAGAAAAGAAAGATAAATTCTCAGTCAAAAATTTTATATTCTCAAGCTATACAGCATCGAATAAAATCGTGGTTTAATTCCATCGACTAAATAATCTATAAAGAATCATAGTGGGTTAGGCAACTTAATCAGCTTGCGCAATTAAAGAAAAATTTGCAAGATTAAGATAATCTTATTCTTGCCATGTTTAAGGCTATGATATAAAACGGCTCTTCTATTTTGGTATATTAGTTTCTGGACACGTGCGTTGCACTTGTATTCCTATCGTGTCAAGCAATATAATTTTTTTAAAACGTTATAAATAAACCGAAAAAATGCAAACTTAAAATGAAGAAATGTGTAAGTTATATGTGTTGGATACATATGTGTTTTGTAATTAATTATTTTGATGCTAGAAGGTATGTACGAACGTGTGATAAGTTAAATTTCACCTTGTATTTGTTATAAATGATGTTCTAAGAGTAAGTTTTATGATATTGTTGATATTGATATCTCTTCTAGAAATAAATTTTAAAAGCATAAAAAGTTACTAGTTGTCAAAAATAAAGTCACACCAACACAAGAAAAATTTATCTTAATAAACTGATTGACTAATTCTCGTATATGAAGTGTTCATTACAATTTTAAAGCAAATATAATTACCTAAAAGCCCAATATGTGGTACTAATCATGGTTAGATAAAAGTTAACCAGTCAAACTTTAACAACAAAAAAGCAGAATACATAGTTTACCCCGGAACTTTAGACCAAATTTCCTATGACACATCTTCTTGGAACAAAAATCACCTTACACGCTCAGCAATTTGTGAGTGTGTCTAATACACACCTCTTTAGTATTTGACTACTTTTTCTCAGCAAATGTAGTCACACACTAATAATAATGTGACACGTGTGATTAACCTTTTGTAAAAGATAAAAAATACTTGTAATTATAATTATATCCTAATTGTTAAAATAATCTTCCATCTTCATCTTCCCCGAGCTATACCACCATGGCTGCCAACCCTCCAAACCGAAGCACTGATACAAAAAGGAAAAAACAAACCACTACCTCATCCTACCATATTTTAGACCCACCATCCCAACCGTATAAATTCCCAGCTAATCTTTATTTTCTTTGCCACATTCAACACCCCAACAATTTAAATTCACTATTACTCTATATTTTTGTTTCTTGCCACATTCAACATTCACCCATTTAATTATAAAACTCAGATTTGTCTGTGCTATAGTTTTAAAAACTGGTGGTGTCTCTTCCGGTCCATGAGATCATAGACAAAGACTGCATATCAAGGTTGTTAGAGAGAAAAAAATAAAACTCGATTGAAATTAATTTGTATCTAGTTTATCAAAACTGGAAAAGGAGCAGCCATTCTGGGATTACATCACCTTCTTTATTATTTCAAGGAGCTAAACAAAATCTAAATCTGAAAAATACCCAATCTCAAAAATAATTGTCAATTTGGAGAATTTGAATCATGAGTCATAACCAAAATACATTGGTGTTCAAATATGAAAACTTTAGGTCTTTGTATTTTCTTGTTCCCCTTTAGATCTTGGGGAAAAAATCCGGTGGGGTGGTTGTGGTGTAGTGATGAAAGAACGTGGGAAAGAATTGATGAAATCTTTTTAGAAAATAAAAAATGTGCACAAATGGTTTTCAAATGACGCTTTAGATATAAAATTTTAACTCTTCACCCGTTTCTTATGCGTGTAAATCACGAGGGTAAAAGTAGTGTGTATTAGATACACTCAAAAAATATTGAGTGTGTAAGGTAATTTTTATTTCCAAAAGGTGTGTTATAGGAATTTGATCCATAGTCCAGGGATATATTATGTATTCTGCTAATAAAAAAAGAAGCCAAAAGATAATTAAGAAATATATGTCTCCCTCACCTACCCCAGTTGAAACGAATCCTTTAAAGATAAGAGAGAGAATGCTTAAACAAAATAGTAATAGAGTATCAGTCTTCAACGACAAAAAAAATTACGAGATCAAAATTGTGTCATCCAACTTAACTACGCCCACTAATCAAACATGTGATCCATACAATCCATGATTATTTATTTTTCATTCTTTCATAACCTCCTCCTTTTCGTTCTCCATATATATGTTAGTACTTGATTTTTGTAGATGAATTAGGTCTTGTATTTAATTATTTAATGAGATATAACTCTTATTTAGTAGATGAATTTGGTCTAGGGAATATTACTTAAGGTAATGGTTGAAAGAGTAGTTAAAAGGTAAAAGAATAGCAAAATTAATCAACTAAGATTACATTTGACAATAACCAATAATTAAGGAAAAAGAAAATAGAAAATAACTTCATGGAGAGAAAAAACTAAGTACCAAAGGAGGAGAGGGTGTAAAATGACACCATTCGAGGAAAAATACATTGTGTAGCTAGGTAAAAAAATAAATTATATATAAATATATTATGTATTGATTCCCCTTATATTTTTGGTATATTTAATTTTATATATTTTGACATCCCTTAACGAATATTTTGGTTCTGCCACTACTATTGTGGCCACAAAGAACTGAAACCATTATTAATCAAATGGACAAAAAGAGCAAGGATACAAATGGTAGAAAAGATATCAGTTTTATAAGAGAGGTGCTTGAAAGTTTCATCAGAAAAAGCTTGCTTGTTGGCTTCAAACTCCAGGAGTACTATACCTCGACTGCATATAATCACAAATAAAACAATTTTTAGAACAAAGAAACATTGTCCTAGTTAAATTGTTGAAAGGAAAATGAAAATAAGAACTTGCTGAGTAAAGACATCTGCAACCAGAATAGTACAGATGCAGGCATGATCATTGATTACTTTCTAGAATGGAAATTGGGAAAGACAGAAGCTTGATCGAGAAGCACTTCATCAGCTTGTTCTTCAAGCCAGGAAATGAAAACTTTAATTATGAACATTAATTATCCTAACCAGATCAAATTCCACAAATCTGGTTGGGAATACAAAAAGATATCACCAACCAATTCAGAGGATATAAAAGACGTTGTACATTGTGTTTACCCGGAAAATGGATAACAATTGAATTTGTACGTGGTTTTAAAGATACGTGATATATAACTTGGTACAAATAGAGAAAATATAAATATTGGTATCGAAATTCGCGGTAAATGAAATGAATGCAAACCGAATGAATCAATTAGCCTAGGCCCTCAAGTTTGATCACCCTCGAACTAAATGGAGGGTAAACTGATACAAGAACAAAATGACTGAATATTAAAAACCAGAAGAAAGGCAGTATATTGCTTTATATTCTATGAATGAATCCCTTCTACAAATGATTTATATAGTAGGGAAGTCCTATTCTTAATATAATTTCTAAATACAACAAGGAATCCCATGGTAGATTAATTAATTGGCCTCTCCTTGATATGCGCCGAGATTTCGGCCGAGATTCTCGTCCAATTATGGATATTCCGGTTTTCTATTTTTTGTCTCTATAAGCTCTCCTTAATTTTAGCCGATCTCGATCTTAATTGGTCTCTATCTTGATCGATCTCGATCTTGGCCGATCTCGATCTTGGCCGATCTCGATCTTGATCGGTCTCTATTTTGCTCGATCTCGATCTTGATTGGTCTCTATTTTGCTCTATCTCGATCTTGATCGGTCTCTGGGTCACGAGCTCGACAACCCAACTTCGCATCATGGCTCGATTTTACACGAGGCCGAATCTTGGTCTATCATGTTCTAATTTCGATTAGTCATACGAAGGGAAAATTCGGTTTTGACCGTATACAGATAGTCCCCTCATTTCTCGGAAAAGAAGATGATGAGAAACGATATGAATTTCCGAACTCCAACTCGATGGGTGACGACGTCAGCGACGAGTCCGATTATGACGTATGCGACGAAACATCCAATCGGTCCAGTTACCAAGGCATTAAATGCATGTCAGCTGCTGGTCGGCCATTATCGGTTCCGAACCGTCGCCAGGAACATATAAGAATCTTATCTTTTCTCATTCAAACTTTATACTCAAAGCTCTTTCTACTCTTGCTTATTCTTTAGAAAATCCCTTTACTTCACAATTTCCACGCCCAAATTTCTAGAACTCTAATCAAACCGCATACCATCCTAATTCTCTTTTTCCTTGTTCATCAATGGAGAAAACTTCTAAGACAGTACCGCAAAAGGAGGTTGCTTCTTCATCACGGCCCGCTGGCGGTAAGGCTACGGCGGAAGCCTACCCTGAGGAATTCGTTCTGGCAGAGTGCTCGACTGTTACTGATTTTAGGGTAAAACAGGCCTCCTTGGTAGCGGGCCGATGTGAACTAGTCTCGAGATATATATCCACAATCACCGAAAAACTCCTCCCTAGGGTTAAAAAGGACTGCAACTGGGTCGATAAGCATGTGGTGGTTCCTTCGCCCGAGGACTCGATCACTACCTATATGAAGGGTGTTTTTAAGTGTTTACACTTACCCCTTTATGTTGGGTCCCTTAGACCCCATCATTATTACCTTTTGTAAGAGGTATGATGTGACCCATGGCCAAATCCACCCCTCCTTATGGAGAATAGTGATTCTCTTCCGATTTTTTGTGAGCAAAATCGTGGGATGTCCTTTTACCCTCGACCACCTTTTGCGCCTCTACAGTCCCCGACTTTATCGAGGGGGATTGATCAAGCTTGCTCGCCGAGCCAATAAGGCTCCATTCTCGAGCATAGATGAAGGTCGGGACCGAGCTTGGATATGCCGATTTGTTCGAATAAGGACTTCGGACCTGATCCCTACTGAATACATGCTATTTCCCGAGAAATGGAATATGAAACGTAAGTAGCACTTTTCTAAGAAGGTTTAATCTCGTTGATTTTCTTCTTATTTCTTTCTTTATTGATAGTTTTCAGCGTTGCAGCTGTGGCCTAGATGCCGGACCCAATTCCGGACCTCAGAAAATGGGTTGAAGGCCTCATGTTACAGAGGTCGTACTCAGAGCATGCTTGGATGGAGTTGTCGAAGGGTGGATGGGAGGCACGTAATCATGGTAAGTTTCCTTCTTAGAATTGTGATCGCTCAGGCTTTTCTTCGAGCTTACTCATCTTTTTTCTTTTGCAGGCCTCGGAAAGGATGTTGCAATGAGGCCCCCATCTGGTGACGAAGAAGTCCTTCCATCTGCTCTGAAGCAGGCCAAAGAGAAGAAGATAAAAGGGGCTCCGAGTTCCCCGGGCTCGGAAAAGAAAAAATCGACAAAGAAGTCTGGCAAGCCTAAGGGGGATATTAGTGTTATGTCTCCGGAGCTAATCAACCGATTAAGGAACGAGCCCAAAGAAGGAGAACAGAAAGATAATTCCCAACTAGTGGCCCGCGTGCGGGCTGGTACTCCGATACCACAGTCCTCCGATCTAGCGGAGGTCGAAGAGGGAGCTTTAGCCATAGTTCCTAAACCAGAAAGAGTTGAGGCCACTCCGTCCCAGGCTGAGATGGTCGAGAAAGAGACCGGGGGCGAGTCTTCCTAGCCAGCAGAGTATGCCTCGAGGGATGAGCTCGGAGTGATCGATATTTTCGGGTCCCCTCATATTTTGGACGCTATGATCCACGAGGCCAATATGTTGGAAGGTAGCTCTTACGAAGGTATTCATGGGGCGACCGATATCCATGTCTTTTTGGATGGGTTTGAGTCTGCTGCTTTGGAGGATTCCACCAGGTTTGCTGGTTTATGGGTACCGAAAAAAGTACCGTCATCGGGCGCTACCAGTTCTTCATCGAGCCCAAAGCTAGTAGACTGATTCCCAGCCCCAAGTGTTAATCTCGACCGTAGGCAGAACATAGTGCTTTCTATCCCGACGGATTCCCAGATTTTATCTCCTCCCATGGGGATTGCTAGCTACCTTCGATCCTTGGTGACCGAGGAAGACCAAGTTGTGATGAACGCGGTGGGAGCCTCTTGTCTTTTAAATGAGTCCCCACATGCTCTGAATCGGGTAACTTCAAAGGTTTCTTCATTATTTCTTTTAAACTCGGAGTTATAGATAATTCTAACATCTTCTCCCTTGTTTGCATGCTTCTGTGTTGCATAACAAGGCTTTCCTCCGAATCCAGGAGGAGCACGAGGTTGAGGTTCAGAACCTCACTGAGAAAAGTGATACCTACAAGCTTCTCAGTGAGAAGCTTTAGGTCGACTTAGTGACGGCACAGGATGAGCATGCCGAGATGGCCGAGCAGGTATTCTGAGTTCTTAACGATAGCGAAGATGAATTGGAGATAACCACTAACGATCCGATTCTATAGGTTCGACAGAGGCTCGAACAAATCAGACGGCTCCAGACGCAGGTAGATGCGATATAGGCCGAGGCGGAAGAATTCAAAAAGAACATGGACATCCTAACCTCGAAAAAGGAGACCGTCCAAGAGCAATTGGAGTTGGACGAGACCCAGCTTCGAGCTACAAAAGAGAAGGCCTCGGTGCAGGTTGAGAAGATCAAGGAGCTTCAGTCTCCGTTGGCTTTGGCCATTTCTGATAAGGCAAGCTTGGCCAACGATCTCGAAGTGGCCAGATCCGAGGTAATCGTGGCCAGATCTGAGGTGGTCGTGGCCAACATAAACATTGATGCTAAAGTGGCCAGTTTAGGGTCAATGTCAAGTCCATCCAGGACAAGGGCAAGGGTATGGTAGATCATACAAAGTGGCAAGCCCGAAGGGAAGCCCTCGAGGGAGTTCATGCCCAGGGTTTCGACATTACGGCTGAGATTGAAAATGCCAAATCTGAGGAAGCGAGGGACCGGAGGGTGGCCTTTCCCGAGGAAGACTCTGAGAGCTCGAGTGACTCCGAAGATGGAGAAAATCCCGAGGATGGAGATGCAACTTCCGATGAAGACCAAGCCACTTAGGAGTTTTTGTTTATCTTTTGCATTTTTCTGAGGCTGGTTTTAGCCGTTGTAAAGTTTTGTGTTAGGCCTATTTGGCCTTTGTAAAACATTATCGTATATAAATATAAGGCTTTTCTTTCCTTTTCATCTCTCATATTTTTCCTTTGCTCTCATATAAGGTTGTTTTCGAGGGTTCGAACAAACCTTGCCTTTACTGCCTTTCTGGGTTAATACGTTAATGGAAAAGATTTTTTCTCGAAAATATCTTAAGTTTTGGGGTTTCTGCCAAGGATAGCCTTTAGAACCGGTTGTGAAAGAATTTTCTCTTTTTCAAAGGCCCTTTCTTTTTTTTGTTACGGGTATTGGACGTCTCTGAATCGTGTAAAGTTGGTCGTAGCCTTTTAGTTCAGGAGCTACCCATTGGGCTTATTTTTCCGTTTTATCCGGGCTTACCCGAGATAATTATTCCCGAGTGGGGTAGCCGTGACCTTCAGAAATCGGGGCATTGCCTATTAGGTCTTTTGCTCCCGAGGTCCGATGACTTGGGCTATTTGAGTCGGACGGCAGTCCCAGAGTGAAGGAGCAATCATTCGTATTCCGGTTATGTATTACCCTTGGGTTTGTCATTTTTGGAAGTACGAAGCTTTTTGATGTGTAAAGAGGAAAATTTTTTAAAACATAAGATGATTGCAAGAATAGTACTTCATTTTATTCTCAATCGAGACAATCATACATGCGTACATGTTTTATGTCAGGGTTCGAACGATTTACATGGGCACGACTCATTTTGACCGTTTGGCCCTTACAACAAATCCTGTCTATCGAGATCCTCCCTTTATGAAGTAGTTTCCTAGCTAGAGTTTATGCACATCTGAGGGTAGCCCCCCAATATTCGAGGTTGATTGCAAAGGAACCTTGAATATTGTTGGATTGATCTTTGTTGCCGTTTCATAACCGGTCTTGATTCTAAGTTAACACGATTCATCGTTACCTCATTAAAAACCTCGCCGAAAAAACCCATTTGGGACAAGAATCGGTCTGAGGGAAAAAGAGTGCGACACGTGCTTTCAGACCTAAAGACTTTGTGCCATTCGCTAAAAACATCTATCGTCATTTCTTGTCGACCGCCTGTATGTGTTATTTTGAAATAGAGAAGGAACTAAAAAAGGGTGTACCTTGGCAGTAGTACCGTTTTAGGTGAGATACGCTCCAATTGTTTGGTAGTCATTCCCATTCATCGTTCCAAGCTTGTTGGACCCTATTCTGGTGATCTCGAGAATTGGGTATGGTCCTTCCCATTTCGGACTCAATTTTCTTTCATTAGGATTTCAGGTGTTGAGGGTGACTTTCCTTAGTACTAAGTCCCCGATATTAAAATATCGAAGTTTAGTTCTTCGATTGCAATATCTCTCGATTCGTTGCTTTTGGGCGGCTAATCGGACGAGGGCGGTTTCACGCCTTTCATCCAATAGTTCTAGGCTCGTATTCATGGCCTCGTTATTTGATTCCTTTGTTGTATATCAAAATCGGATAGTTGGCTCTTCGACTTCGATCGGTATTAGAGCTTCGGTGCCATAAACTAATGAGAATAGAGTTGTGCCGGTGCTGGACTTCGAGGTTGTGCTGTATGCCCAAAGAACTTCGGGTAGAATTTCCTTCCACTTTTCTTTGGCATTGGTTAGCCTCTACTTAAGATTTCAGATGGTTTTGTTGGTTGATTCGGCTTGCCCGTTCCCGCTGGGATGATAAGGTGTCGATAGGATTCTTTTTATCTTGTGATTATCGAGAAATTTGGTTACTCCGCTGCTGATGAACTGTTTTCCATTATCACACACAATTTCGGATGGTATCCCGAATCGACATATGATGTGATACCAAATGAAGTCAATGACTTCCTTCTCCCTAACTTTCTCGAAGGTCTGAGCTTCAACCCATTTAGAAAAATAGTCAGTCATAAATAAAATAAATTGAGCTGTACCTGGTGCCCATGGAAGAGGGCCAATGATGTCCATTCCCCACTTCATGAATGACCACGGTGACAAGACCGAATGGAGTAACTCCCTGAGTTGGTGAACCATTGGTACATGTATTTGGCATTTGTCACATTTTTTAACAAGCTCTTTCGCATCTTTCTCCATGTCGATCTAGTAATAACCGGATCTGATTACCTTTTGAACCAATGATTCGGCACTGGAATGATTTTCGCAAGTACCCTCGTGAACTTCCCTCAGAACATACTCGGTGTCTCCCGGCCCTAGACATATCGCTAGTGGACCATCGAATATGTTTATGAACAAGGTTCCGTCTTCAGACAAGGTGAATCGTGCTTCCTTCGTACGCAGGGCCCTCGATTCTTTCGGATCTGAGGGAAGCTTTCCAGTTTCCAAATACTCTATGTATTTATTTATCTAATTCCTAGTCAAGCTTGTGGTGTTTATCTCAGCGTGACCTTTTTCGATGACTGTCCTCATGAGTCGTAAGACGGCCTCCGAATTGAGTTCGTTGTCTTCGACTGACGATCCTAAGTTTACGAGGGCATCGACCTCACTATTCTGATCTCGAGGCACATGTTGCAAAGTCCATTCCTTGAATCGGTGCAAAGTTACTTGCAATTTATCTAGGTACCTTTGCATTCGTTCTTCTCTAACTTCAAAAATTTCGTTAACCTGATTCACCACGAAGACGGAGTCGCATTTGGCTTCGATCACCTCCGCTCCCAAGCTTTTTGCTAGTTCGAGACCCACAATCATGGCCTCATATCCAGCCTCGTTGTTAGTCAATTTTACAGTTCTAATAGATTATCTAACCAAGTTACCCGTGAGTGGTTTAAGTACGATGCCGAGTTCGGACCCTATTGCGTTCGAAGCACCGTCCGTGAAGAGGGTCCAGATTCCCGAAGTCGTACCCGATTTTGTCAACAGTTCTCTTTTGACCCCAGGTACTAGGGCCGGCGTGAAGTCAGCCACGAAGTCTGCCAAAATTCGAAACTTAATGGTTGTTCGGGGTCGATATTCAATATCATGCCCGCTGATTTCTACTGCCCATTTGGCCAACTGTCCCGAAAGCTCGGGTTTATGCAAAATATTTCGAAGTGGATAAGTTGTTACAACACATAGGTGGTGACACTGGAAGTACGGTTTTAGTTTCCTAGAGGTTCTTATCAAAGCAAGCACTAACGTTTCAAGGTGGGGATATCTAGTTTCGGCTTCACCTAAGGTTCGTCTAATGTAATAAATTGGAAATTGCGTACCTTGTTCTTCCCGGACTAGGACTCCACTTACCGCTACCTCCCAATATTACCAAATATAAGTACAGTAGTTCGTCCACCCTCGGCGTATGAAGTAGTGGCAGACTCAATAAGTAATGTTTAAGTTCTTCCAAGGCATGCTGGCACTTCGGTGTCCATGTGCAGTCATTTTTCTTCTTTAGTAACGAGAAAAATCGATGGCTTTTATCGGAGGACCACGAGATAAATCTCCCTAGGGCAGCTATGCGCCCGGTTAACTTATGCACGACCTTTACGTTGTCAACAGACGTGATGTCCTTGATAGCTTTGATCGTATCTGGGTTGATCTGATTCCTTGGTTGGACACCATAAATTCGAGAAATTTGCCTGACCCAACCCCGAACGCGTATTTATTCGGGTTCAGCTTCATGTTATATTTCCTCAAGATACTGAAGGTCTCCTGCAAATGTTTCAAATGGTCTTCTGCTCGCAGGGACTTAACTAACATATCATCAATGTAAACTTCCATAGATTTCCCTATTTGTTCTTCGAACATCCGGTTTACTAGGCGTTGGTACATGGCACTAACATTGTTTAACCCAAATGGCATTACATTATAGCAGTAGGTTCCGTATTTGGTGATGAGCGAGGTCTATTCCTGATCATCTAGGTTCATATATATATGGTTGTACCCGAAATAGGCATCGAGAAAATTGAGGATCTCGTGGCCGGTCATGGCATCAATCATGAGATTGATATTAGGCAAAGGAAAAGAATCTTCGGGGCATACTTTATTTAGGTCTTTGTAATCTATGCACATTCTAAGTTTGTTTCCTTTTTTAGGAACTGCCACTATGTTTTCTAACCATTCAGGTTATTTTACTTCCCGGATGGCCCTATTTTAAGGAATTTGGTTACCTCAATTTTTATGAAGGTGTGCTTGATCTCGGACTGGGGTCTTCTTTTCTGCTTCACCGGATGGAACTTCAGGTTCAAACTTAGTTTATGGGTGGTGATTTTCGGTGGGAACCCTGTCATGTCGAGATGGGACCAAGCGAAGCAATCTACGTTAGCTATAATAAATTGAATAAGCTTTTTTCTGAGCTTGGGATTTAACCCCGTTCCAAGGTATACCTTTCGTTTGGGGAGATGTTCGATTAGTATGATTTGTTCTAGCTCTTCGACTGTTGACTTGGTAGCGTCGGAGTCATCAGAGACTATGAAGGATCGAGGGACCCCATAATCATCATCTTCATCAGTCCCCTGCTTCTCTAGTTAGGTCAAGGTCGGCATTTTTGATTTGCTATTTGGCCTCCTGTTTTCCCTTCAAATTTGACCCCTTCATGGATGACAGTGACGACATCGGAATCACTTCTTCAACGGTAAACATTTCTTTTGCGGCGGGTTGCTTCTCGGGTGTTCAGAATTTTAGAACTTGGTGAAGGGTCGAGGGCACTTCTCTTATGTTATGGATCCATGGTCTCCCGAACAGGGCGTTATACCTCATGTCACCCTCGATTACATGGAACTTCATCTCTTGGATGGTCCCGACCACGTTAACTGGCAAAGTTATCTCACCCTTAGTAGTTTCACATGCCATGTTAAATCCGTTTAGTACTAGGGTCGTGAGCAGAACTTGGTCATGTAGGCCGAGTTGTTCTACGACCCTCGATCGAATGATGTTGGTCGAACTACCTAGATCAATAAACACACGTTTAACTCGAGTTTTATTCATGAGTACAGAAATTACCGGTGCATCATTATGGGGCTGTATGATTCCATCTACGTCTTTGTTGTTGAAGGATAAAGTTCCTTCTGGTGTGTAATCTCGAGCCCGGTTTTCCCTTGTGATTGATACTTTGGTGTTTTATCATCGGACCTTGAGGAACATCGACCCCTTCGATGATCATATGAATGACGTGTTGGGGCTCGTCTTGTTCACTCTGTTTATTAGAATCCCTGTTTCTAAAATGATTCTTAGCTCTGTCGCTCAGAAATTCTCGAAGATGCTCATTATTTAATAACCGGCTACTTCTTCTCTCAATTGTCGACAATCCACCGTTCTGTGGCCATGTGTACCATGATATTTGCATATCTAGTCGGGATCCCTTTATGTAGGATCGATTTGTAAAGTCCGAGGCGATTTAGTATCTTTGATGCGTCCGATAGCCGATATGATGGCGGATGCATCGACATTGAAGTTATTTCGACAAACGTTGTGCTTCTTTAGGTTCGGTATGTCTATCAAAACCATTCTTGCTTATGAACCCTCGAGAGCTTTGGCCTTGATCATTTCTCCTTTCATTTCGCATAGGGTTGCGCCCAGGTTCGTTGCCTTTACGCTCTCAATTTTATGGCTGATATTGATCCCTGTTCGACCTTGGTTCTTGGTTGATGTCCATATTAATTCTATTGACGGATCTGGTAGGATAAACTGACCCCCGAGTTGATCATCTTCGACCCTGATCTGGGATTGATACCGATTATGGACATCGGCCTAAGTGACAACCGAGTATTCTATCAAATTCTACTTCAACTGCTGCGAAGCCACCGAACTTCGAATATTGAGTCCTTGGGTGAAAGCTTGAACTGCCTAATCATCAGCGACCGGTGGTAGGTCCATTCGTTCCATTTGGAATCGGGACACGAATTCTCTAAGCATTTCGTTATCCTTTTGTCTTACCTTGAAAATGTCTGATTTCCTAGTTTCGACCTTAATGGCTCCGGCGTGTGCCTTTACAAAAGAATCTGCAAGCATAGTAAAAGAATCAATAGAGTTAGGTGGTAAATTATGGTACCATATCATCGCTCCTTTTGACAGGGTCTCCGCAACTATTTTCAGCAAAACAGACTCGATCTCGTCATCTTCCAAGTCGTTCCATTTGATAGCACACATATAAGAGGTTATATGTTCGTTTGGGTCATTCGTTCCGTTGTACTTTGGTATTTCGGGCATACAAAATTTTTTAGGGATCGATTTTAGGACAGCGCTCGGAGTAAAAGGCTTTTGCACGAACTTATTTGAATCCAGTCCCTTCAGTATCGGGGGCTCCACAGGGATTTGGTCTACCCTGAAATTATAGGTTTCGACCTTTTCATCGTTTGCTTCGATCTTCTTTTCCCCTGACTTTATCCGCTTTGTCAATTCCTCGAGCATTTTTATGATTTCGGGGTTATTCCCCGATTCTTGTTCATTTGATCTTACTATGGCTGGCCCCGTTATGTGGGTGACTTCTTGAGGTGGACCGGGCTCAGCCCTGCTCGGTGCCTAGGTTGGGCTCTGCAACTAAGTTATTGCCATCTTTTGAGCTTGCAACATTTTGAAGATCATCCATAGGTTGATCCCGTCTTCTCCAATATTCTGGGTATTTCGAGATACAGATCGGGTTCCACCATGGACGCTGTTTTCGGGACCAGTATGTTGGTTCGCGTTGATGGCCACATGTGAATTAACATCAATTGGATCCACTGTCCGAATCCCAACGGGGTCAACGGGTGACTTTACATTACCGGGTGTCACGTTGTTATTCTCATCTTGATGGCCAGATCCGTTGTCGATATGCACGGGGAGTAATTGAGAGTTCGTCATCTTTAGCCTGAAATCAAAGACACTTCAAAGAGCAAGTGTAAAATTGTATGTTTTATAAAGATTTGTACCAAATAACCACTATTATCCTTGACCCCACGGTGGGCGCCAAAATATTTACCCGGAAAATAGATAACAATTGAATTTGTACGTGGTTTTAAGGAGACGTGATATATAGCTTGGTATAAATAGAGAAAATATAAATATTGGTATCGAAATTAGTTGTAAATGAAATGAATGCAAACCGAATGAATCAATTAGCCTAGGCTCTCAAGTTTGATCACCCTCAAATTAAATGGAGGGTAAACTGATACAAGAATAAAATGACCGAATATTGAAATCCAGAAGAAAGGCAGTATATTGCTTTATATTCTATGAATGAGTCCCTTCTACAAATGATCAGACGCCCTTTATATAGTAGGGAAGTCCTACTCTTAATATAATTTCTAAATAAAGCAAGGAATCCCATGATAGATTAATTAATTGGCCTCTCTTTGATATGAGCCAGAATTTCCGCTGAGATTCTCGCCCAATTGCGGATATTTTGATTTTCTATTTTTTGACTCGATAAGCTCTCCTCAATTTTGGCCGATCTAGATCTTGATCGGTCTCTATCTTGCCCGATCTCGATCTTGGCCGATCTCGATCTTGATCGGTCTCTGGGTCACGAGCTCGGTAACCCAACTTCGCATCATGGCTCGATTTTACACGAGGCTGAATCTTGGTCTATCATGTTCGAATCTCGATTAGTCATACGAAGGGCAAACTCAGTTTTGATCGTATACACCTTGTATTTTGTATATTCGAATGAGTAGTGGAGAGAGGCAAACCGAATAAACTTGAGAGAATGCAAGAAAATATCTCATTGAGATTCCTTTCTTTAATCCATCTTTATTGCATAATCAAAAGCACGTTTAAAAACTTTAAGATTGAGAATTCCGAATGATTGAGAATTCCGAACGATTGGATTGGATTTGTATTACACTATTTATTAGAATACACATTTGCATTTTTGTACAAAAATATTATAAGAGTATAGTCTAAATGAAGGGGGTAAAAAGATAATTCAACTTTTGATGAATATTTTTGTCTTTTACCTTAGACTTAGTTGCTTTACACTTATAATATAGTATCATATAATTAAAATACCCACTAACTATCGGGACTTATGCAAGATATCAAGATATCAAGATCTAGGACAATGCTGATTTTTCCTTTTAATATTTGCTTATTGTCAGGCATTACCTAAATAAGTCTACTTTGCGAGGGGAATCAAATGATAATAGATAAGTTAGCACTTCGTACCAAGTAATTTCTTCATATTTGTCTAAATTTTGATTGACTAAGTGGGCTTTTGGACATAAAAATTATAAAATTTTAAAATAGTGGAAAAAGTTTTTCAAGTGAAAATGGTATTTGAAATTTAGAATTGTGTTTGGACATGAATATAATTTTGGGTTGTTTTTGAAGTTTTGTGAGTGATTTGAGTGAAAATTTTGAAAAAACGCTTTTAGTAGTTTTTCAAATTTTTGAAAATTTCCAAAATGCATCTTCAAATGAAGATTGGAAATTTTATGAACAAATGCTGGTTTCGAAAAAAAGTAAATTGTTTTTTAAAAAAAAGAATTTTTTTTTTATGTCCAAACGGGCCCTAAATTATCCAGTTGGTTCGAATACAACCATTATCTAGAAATGATAATGGTAATTAAGGGATCAGAGTGTCTACGGATTAATTTCCATATAATAATGGTATGCACGAATTTTCATATGTCAAATATTTAAAAAAATTAACAAATGAATAAATTACTGTAACGACAAACTCTGTCATTTTTATATTTCTATATAATATTTTAATTTTATTTATTATTTATTATTTATAAATACAAATTACCAACCAAGATACTATTTGGCTTCCACGAAAATTCTGGAGTGGGCAAAAATTAAATATATTGTCTCTATTGAAGAACTTTCCTTGAAGTTAAGAGATTCGTATATCAATTGGAATATGAAGTGATTATGTAGGAATTCTTTCATGAATTAAAAAAGAAAAGAAAAGAACTGCTGGCTTTCTCCAGCAACTAAACAAGAGAATGTGTCTTTATAACTCTATAGCCCCCAACCCTATCCTAGTTTTAGGTTTGGTGGAGAATATTAGACAACCATATCGTAATATGTTAGGGGTTCCGAATCGAATCAGTTTGACGTAGTAGAAGTTTTCTTATAACCCTAATTTGCACGCACCTCATCAATTAAATTTAGGGTACTTATTTTCTCTCCCACCATAGGTATTCAATAATTCTATTCACCAAAGCTTAAAAAAATACAAAAAAAAATTATTTAATTATTTTGCCTCTATTGACATTTGAACTTGAGACCTCAAGGTTCTACCGACTTTAATCATTAGTAGGGGTCTCAAAGGTTCTCTGAAAATCTATTGAATCAACAGAACCGAACTGATTATTAGGCTTTTCATATAAAATCGTAAGTTTCAACATAAATATACCATTTCTATCGAATATTAGGATATGTTTTATTTTTCCTAAAAAAAAAACTAAACCGAAGTGAGTTATATGTTTATAAGTTTAAAAGAAAAATAAAGGATAACGAGGTTTACACTAAATGTTCGGATAAATTCAGATAAAAATGGCTACAAGTAACATCCAAACCCACTTTACTGCTATTAAAAATTAAATTAATCGGACAATTTTCAGCAGCAAGCACCAATCTATATCCCTTTTTTTTTTCTTTTGTTTTTCCCTTTATATCTTTGTGATACTGGAACAACACGTTATTTTTTAGACTTTCTGTCTTTTGAATTGCAAATTTTTGGTTAGCAACTTAATAATCGATCTAAGATAGAACAATATTTGTTTCTGATTTGATAGTGCACAGTTTGTGTTATCATAACATATGCCATGTAAATAAAAAGGTCAATGTACTAAAAGAAAACTTAAACTCTTCTTCTATCTGTTTTATTGATCAGACAGAATATGGTTTTAGTTTCTTTCTTTTATTCTAAAAATATTTATTTATTTTAATTACGAGAAGTATCCCTTAAAATATTTGACATTTTAGCTACGAGATGTGTATATATCTTTTTGTCAACAGGCCGGCCCGACAAATTTTGTGGCCTAAAGCTAAATTTTACGAGGGGCCTTAATTTCTTTGTTTAAAGAACTTTTTTATTTGAAGTCTATTTTTCTAGGAATTTTAGGTGTGAAGTTATTAATAAATTTTTATAATCATTCTCAATTGACAATATAACTAATCCATTTAACCTCTCTTGATACATTGGTGATATTAAAAAAGATTTATCAATTTTAATTTTGAAAAACTTCTTTTCGCTGAAGCAACAACAACATGAGTTATTAACATTATTCTATAAGCAATGCAGACATTTGGAAAAGAAAACATCTTTTTATTTGATTGAGTATATCAATTAAACTGTTATCTTCTAATTGTACTATTTTCTTGATACTTTTAATTCAGAAAATAAATCTAAACCATCAATATTAGATTGATTATTAAGCCTTTGAGGAACATTCAAGATTAAGGCAATATTTTTTTAAATTTTCATCATCTAGTGATCTCAATTTTTTACCGCTAAATAGAAAGCCAAAAATATTTTCATATACTTCGAATTGTTCAAATCTATTTTGAAGTGAATACTATGTATACAAAGTAATCAATTCTAAAGGACTATTTTGAAATGTAACAAAAAATAAGTTCCCGCAAATGTGAAGCCTAGAGCAGTTGCTTTAATTGCTTTACTTGCTTTTGCTTTAGGGAAGGGCCACCCCTGTTTGTCAATGCCCTCTCTTGATCTGTTCTAATAGTTCAAAGTGGTTGTCGTTGAAGTGGTATGCCAGTATAGCACAAAGTATTGTCAAAATTCATTTCCAACTGAAAAATAAAAGTAGAATAAGTACTACGAAGGGGACCAGACTGATTAAATTTTAGAAATTATATAAGATACCAATCATAAAAGGGAAGGACCACTAAATATGACAATCATGTATTTAATTATCAGTAGTAAACAATTTCTGGGAAATCCCCCCATTCCTTAGCAAAAAAAATAGTCAAAGAAAATAATGACATTGAAGGTGTGAAGTTTTGCTAATACTATTGAAGCATTATTTGCTTGTAAACTATTTTAATGATAATGAACTATTTAACAATAAATTATTCATGGGAGAAGAATCATATCTACGATAAAAACTCTTGGATTTGCAAGTTAAGTTTACTCTTAGCCGAATTCTTGTTCATTACTCTGTCATGGCATCACTATTTTAAAATTCGAAATTTCTTTAATGAGTTTATGTTTTATGTATTGATAATGTATATTTTATTTAGACGATATTTTAATAAACTGACCTACAATAATATGTAATCTTCATAACAAACAAACATGATAATTTTGAAAAATATAGTATTCCTTTAGTCTCAGTTTGTATGACACTTTTCTTTTTTCATAGTCAATTTTACTAATCATCGAAACTAAATTAGATTACACCAATTCAGTATTTTAAATTTGAAATTCACATATTTAAACACTATAAGTTGCAATTCTTCTCATTTTAACATGATGTGAAAATCCATTTTAAAATATTGAGCAATTGTTTTTTATTTGTTTTTGCTTTAATGACGAGCTTTTATTAAAATCAGGAATTAAAGTGAGTTATTGATCAAAGTTCATATAGTTTTAATCTTGAAAAACAAAAAGTGTCACGTATGTTTGAACAAAGAGAGTAATAATCTATCATAATCGATTAAATTAAACTGAAGGTGCAAATATTTTTTACGTTATCTATATTCATGACTTAAACCTAAAATTCTTCAAATTATTGCAATCAAACAAATCCAAAACAGCCGCAAACTCCGTTGTCCCTCCAACGTAATTGATATCCAATGAGCTAAGCGCTAACGAAGCTACAGTGCCACAATAGACTTTCCCACTATAAATCCTTTTCTAAATCTCTTTGGATCAAAATTTTCAAGTTCTCTTTAGTTGTTTATTTTTTTCCAAAATCTTAGGAGATACCAATCAAGCATTATATTTTATCTTTAATATTTTTTAAAAAAAACATTCACTATTTTGCAATCTGTAGATGTGGTTTTGATGTGTTGATTGTGTTCAAATCCTTTATAAATAATTAGTTCGTACTATCTTATATTATTGTCCACCTAAAACAAAAAATATTCTACCTATGCAGATGTAATATCCTCATTGGAACATCGTTATGTTATTGGCTAATTCGGTAGGAAAGATCTAACTTGAGCATTAAAAGATTCAAAAAAGTTGTTAACTGTTATCTTATAGAATTCGTGTGGTCAAACCCCATAATAGATTTTTACCTTTTTTTTAATAATATATAGAGAAAAAAGATGGTCCTGTCAGAATATTTATAAAAAAAAATTCAATTACAAAAATGGATGATAATTAAAGATACGTATGCAATAGTAGCAATGAAAAGGAACCAAATGCTTCCTGAAGGTTGCGGTCTCACATTTTCAGAAAGAAAAGAAAAAAAAATAAAGAAACATGAATAGTACTGACTTAGGAGTGTTCATAAAAACCCGAAAAATCGAACCAAACCAAAAATCGAAACGAACCGACCAAAAAAATCGATACTTTTTAGGTTTGGTTTGGTTTGGTTTTGGTTTTGAATTTTAAAAATCGATCAAATTTGGTTTGGTTTTGGTTTTAATCAAAAAGCAACCGAAAAATCGAACCAAACCGACTATAGAAGTAGCTATTTAAATTTATTATTATACCTATATATATGTATATTTTTATATAAAGTTTCTAAAATTTTATGGTACATATTAGTCGTTTATATTTTTAGTCTAGTTTTTTGCTATTATAATAATATAATTCTTTGCCTTTACATTATAGTTTCATTGGTAGTTTTCTGTTGCTAAGTACAAAAATTTATTTCATGCTAAAAATAATTAATTTTTAATTGAGTACTTATATTATCCATCACTAGTTGATTCAATTATCATCAATATATCTTGGTAAATGATAGATTTCTCAAAGAGCAATTGGTTTGATAGTGTTACGTTGAAAATGTAGTCTCCGGAATATGTGTTTGGTAGTATATGTCTCATAAGTATTTAAGAAAATACCCGATAAATAACCGAAAAAATCAAAAAATCAACAAAAATCGAATCGATAAAAAATCGACTTAATTGGTTTGGTTTGGTTTCAATATTTGAAGAACCGACTTACTTGGTTTGGTTTCTTTTTAGGGAAAAACCGATCCAAATCGAACCATGAACACTCTTAAGTACTGTATAGGGTAAAATATGCTATGACACGTGGCTGTCCAAAAAAAAAGACACGTGGAACCCAAAACGGGGGATGGCCAAAAACCAAAGGCAACTGTTTTATTTGTCACCGGAAAGAAAAACGCTCATAAAGATGTGATAAATGTTCTTCGCCCGGTAGCATTTAATAGAGAATATTTTATGGCATTAAGAGCAATTACCCGTTATAGAGAATTTGACATTTATGTTCACTGTTACATCTGCATCAATATTCCTCATAATTGATATTAAAGAAGGGCACGATCATAGGACCTCCTTCATTGCTATAAATAGTGAGCTCAGTTATAATTGTAAATGACACGAATTTTCTGGCAAAAGTGACACTACATTCTATACAAAGCTCAATACAATCTTATCTTCTTATTCTTTTGATTTCGCTTTTGTTGCGCCCGGAAATCCTATTCCTGGAACTATTATTTCTGTTGTTTCGTCTATATCCTAAGGCTAAGTATTGCATAATCCTTCGATTATTTTATTATTTTAGGATAAAATTAATTCACTTGTCTAGAAACCACGTATAAATTCAACTATACTATTTTACGGATAAACAGTTTGGCGCCCACCGTGGGCCCCAGACAACCGTGTAATTAAATTGATCTTTGCCTTTTGCACTAACATGTTTTGATTATTTTGTCTTAGAAAAAATCATAAAAAATGGCAGATAACACTGTTAAAGACATGCACAACCCCGAGATTCGAGGGGATCAACCTCATTTCGAGGACTCAGTCAGTGACACCCATAATGAGGGGGATGTCACTACACCGGTGAATGACAAGCAATATCGTCGATATGTTCGGGAGAACACTCCCAGTGATGCTGGTGAGGAACATGTTGTCGGCGCAGTAAGGGTCTTGTAAGAGAAACTAGCGATCATTCTAGGTCATCTCACGCGACATGATAAAGTTAAGACAGAATTGAAGCAGGCGTTGTTGGGAGCTTCAAATAATGCAAGCAGACGATATCCGATTCCTCCCAGGTTTCCCACAAATCAAACGACACAGAGGATCAACAACAATACTCCCAAGGGTGAAATTGGCTTTGATGGGGCAGGGGGAAATGGATCCGGCCTCAACAACGTGAATGATCCTTTCAAGAATGAGCTGTTACGGTTCATGAGGGAAGTGAACGCCCGCATGGACCAGATCCCGGGAGCGCCACCAGTGCTGAAAGGTCCAGACTCGAAAAAGTATACTCAATTTCCATACTAGCCAAGTGCGGCACCAGAGTTAATCCCGAAGCGGTTCAAAATGCCTGAAATGCCAAAGTATGACGGAACTTCAGAACCCCAGGAGCATATTACCACCTACACAACGGTAATAAAGGTAAATGATTTAGCTCAACACCAAATTGAATCTGTACAGCTGAAGAAATTTGGAGAAACCCTCACGAGGGGGGACTTGACGTGGTATTCGCTGTTACTCGAGAATTCCATAGACTCCTTTGAAATGCTCGCAGATTCTTTTATCAAGTTTGATGGGTTTAAAGTATCTTAGATTTAGGTTTTGATGATCTAACAAACTTATTGTTAAAGAACCAGATAAAGGACCTGATGTACACTTGGTATATATCTCTATCAACGGACTAAAGCTAATGTGTGTTGTATGACTTCAGACAGAAAAGAATCAACTCAGGTACCTGATCCCTTTGAGTTTCCCTGACAGCAGTATGAAGTCAACTCTACAGTTGGAAAGTGACTGCCTGCACTGTACATTCTATAGTATAATAGTCACTTCCCATTGGGAAGGGCTTTTTTACCAACCAAGTATTTACATCATCCAAGTGATGTCATCCAAAGGATATTAACAAGAAGCATTACAACAAACATCACTTGAACACTTGCGAAATAATTCAAGCACTTAAGATCTGATAATCAAGCATTGAAGTCACAAGTGCATCAAGAACAAAGTACAACACTACTCGGACCAGTTCATACAACAAGTCTTTTGTATGTCCTTAGTTGAGTTGTATCTTTATATTAGTTTTTCATTGTAATTTCTACTTTGCTTATTTAGAAGCTTTAACTAGGAACCTCCAAAAACCATAAACCCTTAGAGTTTGAGTCGTGACTAGAGTTAGTCACGAGTTGAAGTCTTTGTAATAGGTGTATATCGAGTGGCTTGTAATAGGTGTATTACAAGTTAGTGAGGGATTAAGAGTTTAATTCCTAGGTTACAATAGGTTGTAATCTAAAGATTGCTCAAGTAGTGAAGTTGAAATCCTACAAGTGTAGGTCATGGTTTTTTATCCCCTTGAGCAGGGACTTTTCCACGTAAAATCTTCTGTGTCATTTACTTACTGGTTCATTAGCTATTTCTGTGGGAACTGGTATAGGACTAGGTCTCTATGTAGTTTGGTGGACTCATACATTCTATCAATTGGTATCAGAGCAGGTTCTTTCTAAAAGGTCAACACCTAGAGAGGATCCTTACCATGGCTGCTCCACCAAACTTCGAGGAAGGACAATCAACCTATAGGCCCCCGATATTCAACGGCCAATACTATGGCTGGTGGAAAACTCGAATGCATGACTTCATAATGGAAGAAGACTCCGAGTTATGGGATGTTATTTGTGATGGTCCATACATCCCAACAAAGAAGGTAGGAGAACCTGCTATAATGGTGCCAAAAACCAGGAAAGGGTACAATGATGCCGGCAGGAAAGCTGTAGAAAAGAACTTTCGCGCCAAAAAGATTTTGGTGTGTGGCATAGGACCTGATGAATATAATAGGATCTCAGCCTGTCAATCCGCCAAGGAGATATGGGAAGATCTACAAATGGCACATGAGGGAACCACTCAAGTAAAGCAGTCCAAGATCGACATGCTCACCACTGAGTATGAGCTCTTTAAAATGAAGGATGATGAATCCATTCAAGACATGCATACTCGATTCACTTCCATTATAAATGAGCTACACTCTCTTGGAGAAATCATTCCTAGGAACAAGCTCGTGAGGAAAGTTCTTAGCATTTTACCCAGCTCCTGGAAGAGTAAGGTGAACGCTATTACTAAAGCCAAGGATCTGCAAACACTGACTATGGACGAGCTGGTTGGAAATATGAAGACCTATGAGATGAAGAGAAAGAAAGACAGTGAAAGAAGAGAACCAAAGAAGGAGAGGAACCTGGTACTCAAAGCTAAAAATAATGATTCGAGTAAGGAGGATAGCGATATGGTATACCTTACCAGAAAATTTTAGAAAATGGTTCGAAGGAATGGAGGTATACCAAAGAGAGGTAGTTCCAGCAAACCAAAGAATTATGACCTCTGTCATAAGTGTAGAAAGACAGGGCATTTCATCAAGGACTGTCCTCTTCTGAAGCAAGAACATTTCAAGCATAACTCTGATAAAGCAGCCAAGAGGAATCCGGTTCCTAACAAACGCTTCAAAAGAAAAAACGCAACTAACAATGTTGTGAAGCAAGCTCTTGCAGCATGGGGAGACTCCTCCAGTGAGTCTGAAGAAGAAAATGATGCAGGTGATAGCTCCATGTTGGCAGTTGAAAGTGAAGCAAATGAATATGATTCAATATTCGCCTTGATGGCTCAGTCAGACGATGATGAAGACGATGGCAATGATGAGGTAAATTTTAGGGACGTTCAGAGAAATCTGAAATCCTATTCTCCTAAAAAACTCATGTCACTAGCTAATGTGTTGATTGATGCATATCATAGTCTGGTGAGTGATAAGGATGCATTAACCATAGAGTTAGGAGATGCTGAGCAGACTAGAGATGACTTGGTTGTTTGTATAATTGACCTGAAGGAAACCATAGAAAATTTGAAAAATAAAAAGGAGTTTCTAACAAATAAAATTACTAGTGTAGAACATGAAAGAGATGATTTGATGGTAGTTGTAGTTGACTTGAAAGAAACCACTAAGAACCTTAGTAAAGAAAAGAATGCCTTAGTGGAGAAAGTTGCTATCACTGAGCAAGAAAGAGATGATCTCCTAGTAGTGATTGCAGACCTAGAGGAAACAATTGAGGAACTTAAAGCAGACTCTAGGCCCGGAAATTCTGAAAAAGGAAAGAAAATTGCTAGTGAGGCACATATTAAACTTGAAAATGAGCTGAATATTATGAAAACTAATTTATGTGCTGAGCTTGAGAAAAATAGGAAGCTTCAAGCAGAATTGGAAAAAGGAAAAAATGATCTTGAGAAATTTCTTAAGTGGACCTGGTCCTCAAATGCTATTACTACCATGTATTCTAACAATGGTGGAAATAGGCAGGGAATAGGGTTCCAAAGGGAGAAAGTTCCCTATAACCCTCATAGAAAGTACGTCACTGTACCTGATAACTGACTTTGTACCCACTGTGGGAAAAATGGGCATTTCAAGGAAAATTGCCAAGCCAGAGTCCAGTCTGTTCAGAAAAAACAAAGTTTTTGCTGAAAAAGTACTACTGTAAGAGGACCAGATGCCACTTACAAAAAATGCATGTTGCCTGCATGGACTAGAAGAGCTCTCATTCATCCCTTTTCTCATTACAAGGGATCCAAACTTGTTTGGGTTCCTAAATCTAACCCTTGAATTCCTTGTGCAGGGAACAGTGAGAGGAAGCAGTCAACAATGGATCATGGACAGCGAATGCTCTAAGCACATGACTGGGAATACCATGGACTTCTTTTCACTGAAAGCCCTGCAAGGAGGGAATATATCCTTTGGAAATGGGAAAAAAGGGTACACTCTTGGTGTTGGAAAAATTGGAAAGTCTCTCTCATACTCAATCGAGAACGTGTATTATGTCAACGGTCTGAAGTACAGTCTCTTGAGTGTTTCTCAAATTTGTGATAAGGAAAACAAAGTGGAGTTTTTGTCAAGGATATGCACAGTTACTAATCTGGTAACTGGTGAAGTGGTACTTGTGGCCAAAAGATACAAGAACATCTACGTTGCTGATTTCGAGTCCCTATAAAGTGGTGACATGAGCTGCCTAAAAGTTGTTGATGATGATGCCGAGTTGTGGCACAGAAGGCTGGGACATGCAAGCTTCTCTCTTCTGAAGAAGCTGATACAGAAGGACCTGGTTCATGGCTTGCCAAATTCAAAGTTCAAAGAGCACAAAGTATGTGATGCCTGTACTAGAGGGAAGCATGTGAAATCTTCAAGCCAAAGAAGTATGTTAGCACATCAAAGCCACTTGAACTATTTTATATGGATCTATGTGGCCCTATGAGAGTGCCAAGCAGGGGGGAAAAAGATACATTTTTGTGATAGTGGATGACTACTCAATATTCACTTGGACGATGTTTCTCAGAACAAAGGATGAGACCTTCGAAGTATTTGTAGCCTTTGTGAAGAAATTCAAGTGAAGATGGAATCAAAAGTGGCTTGCATCAGATCCGATCATGGAGCAGAATTTGACAATGCCAAGTTTGATGAATTTTGCAGTGAAAATGGCATCACCCACAACTTCTCAGATCCAAGAACTCCACAACAAAATGGAGTTGTAGAAAGGAAGAACAGAACCCTTGATGATATGGCCAGAACAATGCTTATTGACAGTGGGATAGCCAAAAACTTCTGGGCAGAAGCCATAAATACTGCCTGCTACTTGGTGAACAGGTGCATGATCAGATCCTTCTTGAACAAAACTCCATATGAGCTGCTAAATGGAAGAAAGCCCAAGCTGACTCCCTTAAGAACGTTCGGGTGCAAGTGCTATGTTCTGAACCATGGAAAGGATCAGCTTGGAAAATTTGATGCCAAAAGTGATGAAGGAATTTTTCTGGGATATTCTTCTCAAAGCAAAGCTTACAAAGTTTACAATAAAAGGACTCAGTGTGTGGAAGAAAGTGTTCATGTAATCTTTAATGAGTCCCCTTCATCTGGTGAGAAGAGCAACAAAGATGATCAAGGCAGTGAGCCACTGCTGGTTCCAGGAGAAATCATTGATATGGCAAATAGAAAGGCAGATATGATGAGTCAAGTGAAGGAGACAAATGAAGGCAATGCAACATACTCCACTCCAACTCAAGAGGAATCAAGTACCCAAATCACAACCACTGAAGTTGAAGAAAGAGTGGTTGATGCAGTTCAAAGTACTCCATAAGTAGCAGAAAGAAGAATGCAAGGGAACCTGTCAGGATTACCTAGTTCCTCCACTAATGATATTCAAGTGCCAAGCTGGAAACACAAAAGCTCCCATCCTCTCGATAATATAATCCACCCCCCTTGATTCTGGAGTCCAAACTAGATCAAAAGCAAGAGATTCACTTGCCTTCTCAGCCTTTCTCTCCCAAATAGATCACAAAAATATTAAGGAAGCCTTGAAGGATGCAGACTGGATCACAACTATGCAAGAAGAGCTACATCAATTTGAAAGGAAAAAAGTATGGCACCTGGTACCTAGACCCTCAGATAGAACCATCATAGGGACCAGATGGGTGTTCAGAAATAAGCTTGATGAGCATGGAAACACTACAAGGAACAAGGCAAGGCTAGTTGTTCAAGGCTACAATCAGGAGGAAGGGATTGATTATGATGCGACCTTCGCTCCAGTTGCTCGTATGGAAGCCATCAGAATTCTCATTGCCTTTGCATCACATATGGAATTCACTTTGTTCCAAATGGATGTCAAAAGTGCATTTTTGAATGGTTTTCTCAAGGAAGAAGTCTATGTTAAGTAACCTCCAGGTTTTGCATATCATGAACATCCTGAATATGTGTTCAAATTGGACAAGGAACTCTATGGTTTGAAGCAGGCTCCTCGAGCTTGGTATGAAAGGTTGTCAAAGTTTCTCTTAGAAAATGGCTTTACAAGAGGAAAAATTGACAACACTCTGTTTCTGAAGAAACGAGGAAGGAACCTGCTCATTGTTCAGGTATACGTTGATGATATTATCTTTGGGGCAACAGTTGACTCACTTTGTGAGGAATTTGCAAAACCCATGGGAAGTGAGTTTGAGATAAGCATGATGGGGGGGCTAAACTTTTTCTTGGGTCTTCAAGTGAAGCAGTCCACGAAGGGAACCTGTATCAGTTAGCAGAAATACATCAAGGAGATTTTGAAGAGGTTCGATATTGAAGCATTAAAAATGATCGACACTCCCATTGTTACTGCCACTTGACTAGACTTGGATGAATCTAGCTCTTCTATAAATCAAATAATTTATCGAGGCATTATTGGATCTCTCCTCTATCTCACTGCCAGTAGAGCAGATATTGTATTTAGTGTGGGGCTATGTTCAAGGTTCCAGTCGAACCCCAAGGAATCTCACCTAAAGGCTGCCAAAAGGATTTTGAGATATCTTAAGGGAACACAGGACCTGCATCTGTATTACCCTTCAGGTGACAATTTTAATCTTGTTGGGTACGCTGATGCAGATTATGCAGGTTATCTGGCGGACAGGAAAAGCACATCTGGAATGGCTCACTTCCTAGGATCCTGTCTGATTTCATGGGGCACAATGAAGCAAAACTCTGTAGCTCTTTCAACAACTGAAGCAGAATATGTTGCTGCAGCTTCTTGCTGTGCCCAGCTCTTGTGGATCAAATAACAATTGGAGGATTTTGGAGTGTACACTGACTGTGTACCTCTCCTATGTGACAACATCAGTGCATTCAATATGGAAAAGAACCTGGTCCAGTACAAGAGAACCAAGCACATTGATGTGAGACATCATTTTCTCAGAGACAATGTGGAGGAGGGGCTAATTTTCATGAAGTTCTGTAGTACAGAAGACCAAATTGCATACATCTTCACCAAAGCTCTGAGCAGGGAACATTTTGAGAAAAACAGGATGGCACTGGGGTTAATCACGCCTAATTGAGAACCTGATTCCCTTCCATATGGCTATGAAAGTTACATTCAGGTAAATCTAGCTAAAGTGTTTTCCGTCCAAGTCTAACTCACCTCTATACCGTTGCAGGTAGACACGCATGATGACTATAGAAGCTGAAGAAACAATGCATGAGCGGTAAAAGAGAGTTGAAAAATCTTTTCCGAAAGACCGGTCAAGAACCTAGTTCTTGTACCACAGGTTAGTAGTCTTGTGTTATTTTCATGCATATCTCAAAAGAAACAAAATTAATTGCCATGTCCTCCACCTTTTCAGACCCTGTATATCATGTCTTTTCTATAAAATCTTTTCACTTCCCTCTGCAACGTTGCATCTTCCCACAAACCTACAGCCGTTTCAGAACCCGTTTCTCTTCCCTCATATTTATCCTTTCCCTCCTTAAAACCCCTACACCTCCTAACCTTAAGCGATCATCCTTCTCTCTTTCCACTCTTGCAATACCTTCTACCTAACTATCTACCTGGCTGAAGAGCAAGCAAACCTACGCACCTCTGAAGAGAAAACCCTTAACTTATCCGCCATGTTAGAAACACCACCAGACGTCCCCTCTTCCACCATTTCTGACCCAGAAACACCCAAACCTGATTTCCTTTCACCCCTAGCTCTCTCATCCCTCCCTCTGTCGATACTCCTTACTTAAGTGTTGAGGACTCGGAAGCACCAAAAATAGATAGTGTTTCTTCTCTGTTGCCTGATACTCTCAAAGAATAAAACAATGATGACGAAAAGGGTGAAACTCAACAAGAAAAAAAGGGTGTCCGAGGAAGATACTAATCAATGTGCTAGTCCTCTGGTTACTGCTGCCGCTATGGTACCTCAGGAAAAGGAGGCCATCAAAAACATGTTGGCCATTGCTGCCGAGAGACTGGTGAATGAGGTAACTTCTTCCATGCCAGAGTCTCAGGAGGAAGGGACTTCGCTCTTAAGAGAAGAAGGAACAATGGTGCTCTTCGGATCTTATGCACCTAAAGAAGCTACTGGGAACCCTGCTGATGAACTTTATCCCCTCTCTGAGGAAACAGGTCAGGAATCATCTTTCCAGGTCAGCTTCGATCCTTCTCTATCTCCTTACTTTGATGCTGAACCGTTGGAGTCCATCCCTCCAGTTGTGAGATCTAGTGATGTGGATGAACAGGATGATGTGGTTCTCAGTGCACGCTTTAAGATTAGAAAGCCCATGGTCAATCCTGAGCCCTCTCCTAAGTGACCTACCATAAGGTTGCAACAAAAGGAGGCTTTTGAGTCTGCCTTGAAGAAAAGCAAAAGGAGTAGCAAGAAAAAAAAAGAAGAGGCTGGTGAAGGACGGGGAAATTGTGTGCAAAAAAAGTATACCTGTAGTGGAGGTGGATGAGGATGCTCAAGAGGAACCAAGTTCCCTGGTTAAGAGATCTCAGAAAAAGAAACAATCTGTTAAGAGTGCTTCAAAGGAAGCTGTTGAAATATCCAATAAAAAGTCTGTGAAAGGTAGTATCAAGTCTAAGCATGTTGTGGAGGAAAAATCAATGTCTGATGATGATATTCTGGTGAAATCAAGTAGCAAAGGTAATTCCATTGAGAAGTCTGGTAAAAGGAAGGTTGAAACTGTTGGGGCACCCGGTTCTATCAAAAGGGTGAAAAGTGTAAGTGTGCTTGGGCAAGAAAGGTTGCGGTACCTGAAAGTATTGTAGGGTCGTACGTTTGACCCAGAGATTTCTAAAATGGCGGGTATGAGACAAACTCTTGAGATGGTGGAATTTTAGCAGTGGGGCCATCTGTTCAAAGAGGATGTGCCCAAGGTGTATGGGGATGAGGTCCAAAGTTTCTATGATGAAATCTTCACTGTTGAAGATGACCACATCTATGTCCTAGTGAATGATGTGGATATTGTTATAGATTCTACTGTGTTGGGAAACATTCTCAAGGTTCCATCTAAAGGGTTGTCATCTGTGAGAGGCGTTTGTGGCTCTAATTTTAGGCGCGCCATTGTGAAAGAGAAAGCTGTCCAGCATGGGGAATGGGTACATAAGAAGGCCCTGCTTCTTGTGTACCAACTGTTATTTGAGTTGGTTAATAAGGTTCTACTCCCTCGTGCTGAGAGAAGGTCCATCACATCCCGGTCTGATCTATACTTAATGGAAGCATTGGCTGAGTTCTGCTCTATCAATTTGCCTCTCATTATGATTGAACATATGCAGAAAGTGGCAGCTTTCAAGGATGGGAACCATGGACTCCCTTATGGATTTCTTCTCACGTGTGTCTTCAAGTTCTTAAATGTGCCCTTAGGACAGCCCAAGATGGGAACCAGGAAACAGACCTTCTCGAAAATTACACCGGAGGAATGCGAATGTGTTGAAAATGTTGGAGGAATGGACAGCACTTCGACTATCTCCCAGCTGATCAATGCCCAGAATAGTGCTACAAAGGAGATCAGGAAGCTGAAGGCAAGGAATGCCCATTCTCGAGACTCAGCTAAGTCAGGCTATAGGGGCACCAGGACCTTCCAGTTCATCAAGTCAAGAAGTTGCTCGTCTGTCAAAAGCAAATGCTGAGCTCCGGCAACAGGTGGAGAACCTACGAGCAAAGCAGATGTTCGCAAATGCTCGGATTGACCTTTTTCTCAACACTCTTGTGGCCTCCTCCAAGCCTTCTTCCTCTAGTGCTCCCTAGGAATATCTTCCAGTGACCAGTGCCAGTGACCAGTGTCAAGTTTCTCTCTTTTGTTTTGATGATTTGTGGTAGTTGTTTTTATTTTTTTGTGATGTAGATAGATTTCACCTGAACTGCTCCCGCTTTCAACAGTCCAAACTTGCCTCTGGTTTCTCGACAGAGTCTTATGTCTTATAAATCAATGAAGACTCTCTTTTTTCTGTTAAATGCTTATATTTTTCTGCTTCTCTTTTCTATCATGTTGTGTGCACACATGTAGCATGAGTTAGTTGGGCTAGACTTGTTTATGATGATTACTTGCTTGTGTATTTTTAATGCTGCCAAAAGGGGGAAGATAAATTGAAGCAGGGACATCTGAGTAAGGGGGAAGCATAGAGTCAGGGGGAACTTGTGAAATTCCTGGTACTTTATCTGGTTATTGTGTTCTACAAATGGTTTTCAATTTTTAAGTTTTTCATCATCAAAAAGGGGAAAATGATGGGCTTAAAGTATCTTAGATTTAGGTTTTGATGATCTAACAAACTTATTGTTAAAGAACTAGATAAAGGACCTAATGTACACTTGGTATATATCTCTATCAACGGACTCAAGCTAATGTGTGCTGTATGACTTCAGGCAGAAAAGAATCAACTCAGGGACCTGATCCCTTTGAGTTTCCCTAACAGCAGTACGAAGTCAACTCTACAGTTGGAAAGTGACTGCCTGCACTATTGCACTGTACATGCTACAGTGCAGCAGTCACTTCCCATTGGGAAGGGCTTTTTTACCAACCAAGTATTTACATCATCCAAGTGATGTCATCCAAAGGATATTAACAAGAAGCATTACAACAAAACATCACTTGAACACTTGTGAAATAATTCAAGCACTCAAGATCTGATAATCAAGCATTGAAGTCACAAGTGCATCAAGAACAAAGTACAACACTACTACGGATCAGTTCCTACAACAAGTCTTTTGTATGTCCTTAGTTGAGTTGTATCTTTGTATTAGTTTTTCATTGTAATTCCTACTTTGCTTATTTAGAAGCTTTAACTAGGAATCTCCAAAAATCATAAACCCTTAGAGTTTGTGTCGTGACTAGAGTTAGTCATGAGTTGAAGTCTTTGTAATAGGTGTATTGCAAAGTGGCTTGTAATAGGCGTATTACAAGTTAGTGAGATATTAAGAGTTTAATTCCTAGGTTACAATAGGTTGTAATCTAAAGATTGCTCAAGTAGTGAGGTTGAAATCCTACAAGTGTAGGTCGTGATTGTTTATCCCCTTGAGCAGGGATTTTTCCACGTAAAATCTCTTGTGTCATTTACTTACTAGTGCATTAGCTATTTCTTTGGGAACTGGTATAGCACCTGGTCTCTATACAGTTTGGTGGACTCATACATTCTATCAAAGTCTCATGCTGGGGCTAGAAAAGTACAAGACCAAAAGGCTGACATATTCATGATTCCCAAGGAGAGTCCGAGCTTCTACAACATTCGTTACCATATTCTAGAAGGAGAGAATGTTGCTCCCGACTGTCCCGGATGAATGGGCAGCTGAAGCATTCACCAAGGGATTGAATCCGAGAAGTTCAAACGTTTCCAAAAATTGAAGGAAATTCTACTCGAGATTCAAGCAATGACCTGGGTGGATGTACACAACCGGTACGAATCAAAAATAAGGATCGAAGATGATCAGGTTGATTTTCCATCATCGACCAGAGGACGAGAAAAGAATAGAGAAAAATCAAAGGATGATTATGACGCGGACATACAGACTTTGAGGGGTCGGTTTTTCCCCTACGAACGGATTGAAGGCCGCATCAGAGGTTTCTGGACAGCAGACAGGTTCACCGTTGACAGAAGGACTGATCACAGTCAGAACAATCGATCACTGCAGGATAGAGAAGCGTCAGGATCGCGGGATCCTTCTTACCCCAGGTTATCAGAATACAACTTCAACATCGGTATAGTGGAGTTGGTATCGGCCGTGAGAATATCAAAGAAGTATAGTTTCCAAAACCGAAGAGATCTAATCCCAGCCAGAGGGATCCCAACTTGTGGTGTGAATACCACGGGAGGAATGGCCACCAGACAGGGGACTGTCGACACCTCTGGGAAGAAGGGGTAACATTATTGAAGAATGGTCAGCTTAGAGAATTCTTGAGTGAGCGAGTTAAGAACAATTATTGTCGTAATCGGGACAACGCGGAACCCTCAAAAGCAAGAGAAGATCCCCTGCGTCAAACAATCAACATGATCTTCGGAGGGAACAAGATTAACGGGTCACCTTTTCAGCAGCGAAAAAGATGAAAGTATCAATAACGCATACCAAAGGCTTCGGGAAGACGATATCACTTTTACGGAGGGGGACGCAGATGGATTGCTGCTGCCACACAAAGATGCACTGGTAATTTCTTTAGATATGCTAGATTTTAAGATTAAACGTGTTATAGTGGATCTAGGGAGTTCGGCTAATATCATATAATGGAGAGTATTGGAGCAAGCTAAACTTGCCAGAAGCATGATTCCGGCCACAAAGCTCCTCACCGGATTCAACATCGCAAGTGTGACAACCCGGGGTGAAATTTTATTACTCACGAATGCTGAATGAGTAATGAAAACCACTCTTTTCGAAGTAATAGATGGTGATATGGGATACAACATCATTTCTGGGAAGGCCATGGTTGCACGAGATAAAAGTTATACCATCAACGTATCATCAGTTGCTGAAGTTTCCAACACCCGAAGGAATTAAGCAGATAAGGGGTGATCAACCGGTGACAAGGGAGATGAATGCAATTTTGGTCTCCAGTAGCAAAATAAAGAAACATGCGGCATAGCAATTATAGGGACTGACACCTACTCCCGAACTAGATGAAGTTATCTCGAGGGCAGAGGCGTCAGAATATTATCAGGTGCCGAGATATTTCCATGTTCTAGAAGAAACCGAGGCAACGAAGTCCACAACAGAAGAGCTGGAGAAAGTGGCATTATTCGAAGAATTCCTAGAAAGGAAATTCCACTTGGGGACAGGACTGCACCCAGAATTCAGGTCTGACTTTATTAAATTCCTTAAATCTAACGCTGATTGTTTTTCATGATCGCATGAAGATATGACAGGCATCCCGACAGAGGTAGCCATACACAAAATAAGCTTGGATCCTAGAATACCTCCGATAAGACAAAAGAAATGCCCGATTGCCGAAGCCAGGAATAAACTCGTCAAAAACAGGTAACCCGCTTACTTAATATCGGTTCGATCCAAGAGGTAAGATATCCGGACTGGATAGCCAATGTAGTAGTAGTTTCTAAGAAGAATAATAAGTTTCGCATGTGTGTATATTATAAGGATCTTAACAAGGCGTGGCCGAAAGACTCGTTCCCATTGCCAAACATCGATCAAATGATTAATGCCATGATCGGGCACGAGTTGATGAGTTTCCTCGATGCTTATTCAAGGAATAACAAAATTAAGATGAACCCGGAGGATCAGGAAAATACTTCATTTATAACGAATTTCGGTATATATTGCTACAATGTGATGCCCTTCGAGTTTAAAAATGTCTGAGCCACTTATCAACGGCTCGTGAACAAAATGTTTGAAAATAAAATAGGAAATATTATGGAAGTTTATATAGATGATATGCTCGTTTAGTCTTTAAATGCAGGTGAGCATCTTAAACATCTGCAAGAAAGTTTTGACATCCTAAGGAAGCATAATATGAAGCTTAATCCCGAGAAATGCACGTCCGGAGTCAGCTCTGGTATGTTTCTGGGGTTTCTGGTATCACAAAGGGGAATTGAGATAAAACCCGATAAGATCAAAGCAATAGAAGATATCCCGGACCAACTATCAAATGTGAAGGAAGTCCAAAGTCTTACGGGGAGATTGGAAGCTTTGAACATGTTCATTTCCCGGTCATCAGAGAAGTGCCATCGTTGCTTCGCACTGCTAAGAAAGAATAATAATTTAGAATGGACCTCGGAGTGCTAGCAGGCTTTGAGTGATTTAAAGAAGTACTTGTCAAGCCCTCCATTGCTTTCAAAACAAAACGAAGGTGAAACGTTGCTGGTTTATCTCGCGATCTCGGAAGTTGCGGTAAGTGCGGTTTTAGTCCGAGGGGATGAAGGTACGCAATCTCCCATTTATTATGTTAGTAGAATTTTAACGGGAGCATAAACTCGTTACCCATATTTGGAAAAACTGGCCTTAGCTTTCGTAATCGCCGCTCGGAAGCTAAGGCCCTACTTCCAATGTCACCAGATAGCCGTGGTGTCTACTTTCCCTCTATGTAACATCCTCCATAAACCCGAGCTCTCGGGTAAATTGTCCAAATGGGCCATCGAAATGAGTGAATTCGACATAGAAAATAAACCAAGGACTGCAATTAAATTGCAAGTCTTGGCCGACTTTGTGGCTGATTTCAGTCTGTGATTATTGCCTCTGGCAACCAAAGAGGTAGTAATGGTGTTGGAATCGACATCAGGGGTTTGGACATTATGTATGGATGAAGCTTCCAATGTAAAAGGGTCCGGGCTCGGTATAGTCTTAATCACGCCTTCTGGGGAAACTCTAAGACAAGCCATCAGGACGGTCCATTTAACTAACAATGAAACAGAGTATGAAGTTTGAATTGCAGGGCTCAAATTGGCCCGGGGACTTGACTTTGAGGTTATCGAAATTTAATACGACTCACAGCTGGTGGTATATCAGGTCTATGGGATCTTCGAGACCAAAGAGGAGCGCATGCAACTGTACGTGGTAAAGGTTCAGGCTCATTTAGCGCGATTCCGGGAATGGTCAATTACTCATATGCCAAGGGAAGATAACGCATTGGCAAACCTAGGATCATCATCGGAAATAAAGGGATCGGTGTCCGGGATGGTAGTGCAACTGATGAACTCAATCCTGGATACAAATGGTTATTATGAGGTAAATTTGACTAGTCTGCTCTGGGACTGGAGGAATGAGATCATCGATTATCTCGAACACGGGAAGCTACCTGAAGACCCCAAACTATCCCGGGCGCTGCGCGCCAAAGCATCGCGATATAGCTTCAAGAGAGGCCAATTATATAGAAAATCTTTTCAAGGCCCGATGCTTAGGGGCATCCGAAGCTAACTATGTCATGAGAGAAGTTCACGAAGGGATATGCGGCAACCACTTGGGCGCAGATTCCTTATGCTAAAGTTGGTAAGGGCAGGATATTGTTGGTCCCATATGCAACGAGACGCCAAAGACTTCGTACGAAAATGTGATAAGTGTCAACGCTACGCAACATTGGTGCATCAACTGGCAGAACTCTTACATTTAGTTATGTCCCCGTGGCTATTCATGAAATGGGGGATGGACATCGTCGGACCATTGCCACCGGCTCCCGGGAAGGTAAGATTTATTTTAATTTTGACTAACTATTTTTCTAAGTAGGTGGAAGCATGTTCTTATCAGAAGATCAGAGAATGCGAAGTGGTAGATTTCTTGTGGAAAAATATAATTTGCAAGTTTGGAATACCAAAAGAGATAGTATGCGACAATGGGCCACAGTTTATTAGCGCAAAAATTACAGAGTTCTTCCAAGATTTAAAAATAAAGAGTCACATCTTCACCCTATCATCCGAGCGCAAACGGTCAAGAGGAGTCGACAAACAAAGTACTTATTCGAAACCTCAAGAAAAGGTTGGAAGTAGCTAAGGGTAACTGGCCCGAGGAATTACCCAGAGTTTTATGGGCATATCGAACTATGGCCAAGTCAAGCACAGGGGAAACACCTTTTTCCCTCGTGTACGGTGCCGAAGCTTTAATCCCGGTTGAAGTAGGGGATCCCTCCTTGAGATATTTCCAGACAGATGTAGAATCAAATAATGAAGCAATTGTGGTCAACTTGAAACTGCTCGATGAACATAGGGACTTGGCGCATATAAGAATGGTAGCTCAAAAACAGAGACTGGAGCGGTATTATAATCAAAGAGCCAACCTCCGTTATTTCAAAGTAGGAGACTTGGTCCTAAAAAGAGTAACTCAAAACACCCGGGAGCTCAATGCGGGGAAGCTAGGTCCAACGTGGGAAGGCCCCTACCGGGTTTCAGCTATCACCACGAAAGGTTCATACGAGTTGGAAAACCAAAATGGAGAAAATTTTCCCAGCAATTGGAACGTGGAACACCTCAAAAGATATTATTGCTGATGAACATTATCCGATCAGAAAGTATGTGCTGCACTCTTTTTCCCTTCGTTCAGTTTTTGTCCCAATTGGGTTTTTCTGGCAAGGTTTTTAATGAGGCAGCAACATAAAGCATACTATGAGGACAACAACAATAAGACCTTTAATAGCAAGGCATACAAAAGAAGATCCACTCAAGGATGGATATATAGCCTTTTGCTCTATAGCAAATTCTCACCGAGAAATTAAGTTTGCTATTGAGCAAAGGTTACCTGATCGTTCACAAGCAAAAAACACTAGAGAATTATCTAGCAATACATTAGTGGAATCTTCGAAGATACAAGACTTCCAGTGTTCCAATTCGCGCACTTCGCATTCGAACACTGGGGGAAATGATATGAGGATACGACAATAATGACTGCCACATCGACCGGGAAATGAAAACTCGAAAATATAATTGCATCATCGGGACTGGGGACTGCGCGAACAGCCCCGTAGAAACAAGTTGTACAAGTTAGCCACAAGTAATAGCAATTTCTTTTCAGCATAGCAAATGCTTATGTATTTTTTGAAAATAGAAGAAATAAAATGAAATCCTTATGTTTTTAGCTTGTTTCTTGTCTAAACGATGAATTAACTTTGTCATTTGAAAATTAAACAAGTACTTCAAATGCTAGTGTCGTAATGAACATGAGACGTCTTCTTCAAGAGCACCATAAATATAAGAGGGCCCTCTCTTATAAAAACCCTCATAATAAAGGGGTGGTTCCGGAAGAACTTATGCCCGGAATCAAAGATGCCTTCGGGGAAAGATACACCTGAAGCCGTATACGAAAGGATGCAAAAAGTAAACTTGCGCAAATACTTATCAAAAGCCCTCGCGAAAAAGGGTTGGTGCCTAGAGCCAAAACTTCTTTCGGGGAAAATACATCCAAAGCTTCACATAATAATTCTTAAAACGAAGAAAATGCAAAGATTAACAACTTGCAAGAATATTCAAACGAAAAGAAGACTCAAATAATACTTGAGCAAAAGATGTTTTTTATTTATAAAAACATGGCAAAATGGCACAGGTACAAGAATCAGAAAAAGTAAAGAAAAGCTAAACTGCAGTATCTCTGGAACCCGGAGGAAGAGAAGTGTCCGTACCCCCGGGAGAAGTATACGAACCCACCAATGGCTCAACATTTTCACCAGTTTGGCCTTCAACATCATCATCCTCTGATTCTTCTTCAGTTCCCGAGTACTCGGAACCAGAACCAGAAGGACCAGGTGCATTAGGCCTCGCTGGGAGTCCATTTTTAGCAGCTAAATCAAGCTCGCGGGTCTTAGCAATTTCGGCATCAAAATCAATGACACCAGCTTTGGCCTCTTCCGAGGTTTCTCTCCTCATGCTGTACATGGCATAAAGTTTCTTAACAATGAGGGAAGCCGCTCAGCGGTTGAGTTTTTCTTTGAGTTGGGTCACCTCGACAGAAAGGTTTTCCCGGGCGGACCTAGCAGATTTGAGGCTAACATCAAGGTCGCAGACAGTTGAACTAAAAATCCTATTATGCTCAATAGTTTTCCTATACTTCTCTTCCAGCTGGGCATGCTTTGCCCCCGTAGCAGCAAACTCTTCAATTTTGGAATTCAAGGTTGCCTCTAAGTTGATCACTCTTTCAACGGAGGCAGCCTCGCGTTCGGGTGCAACAAGAACGACGTTATGGACTTCAACCCGTTTGGCCCTGGTTTCGTCAAATCTAACCCTCAGCAGGCCATTTCTTGGCTAAGGATTACCACTTCTTGCTCACTTTGCTGGAAACGAGTTTCCAATATAACAACCTCAGTAGCTTTGGCTTCCTATTCCGAAAGGCGAGCGACATATTGCTCCTACTCTGCCAAAAGCTGATCTCGAGCGGAGGTAATTTCTTCCTTTACACGAATCAACCTTTGAAGGCCCTCGAAAGCAAGAAAGTTGGCCTACAAAGTAAGAAGGGTAAAATTCAGAATATGTTCACACCCAAAAGTAGAAGGAGTAATAAAGGAAGAAAGGAATGTACCGTTGCGACATTGTGCATAGAGTTGTTTAACAAACACTCTCCTGAGAGTGCCTGAATCTTTTTCCAGTCTTTATTTGAAGCCAAAGGCTTCAGATAATTAGCAAGATCCACAGGCTGGGATAGCAAGTTGCACCCGGTAGAGACCGAAAGAGTAACATTCATCCTCCTTTGTGGATCTTATGAAGGGGCAGCATAATTGTGCCCTAAATTCCCATGAACTGGGGACTGTGGAAGAGGAATATCTTCTTCATGGTCAGATGCGGCCGGTGGAGATGATATAGCAATTGCTGGTGGAAGAGTGGATAAAGATGGAAGTGATGTAGCAGTTACTGGTGTTGACGAAGATGGAATAAAGTTGATGGAGTTGAATAATGAGAAGCAGCTGCATCAAATTCAGTCCTGGTTGTTGGATGCTCGCCAACCAAAGACGGCAGAGATCCGGTACTCAGCCCCATAGTACCAGACACAGCAAATGGGGCCCGAAAATGGGAGTTGACGTTATCTACCAAATAAATCTCTCCCCAAAGTGTCGAGGCATCGTCTTCGGTTGATGTAACTATCTCAACAGGTCGAGCATCTTGTTGAGATGATGAAGATCGTCATCTTGTATGTAGAAACGCTCCCCCATCACTTGCTCCTTCATCATCGTTGATCATCACGGTGTCTATGACCGGCCCATAAAGAGGGCCAGTCACTATCACTACCGGAGATGACTCCGGGGCATAGATCTTCGCCCTCTTATTTTTTTCCCCGACTGCGGAGGAGCGTCTTCTCTTTGGTTGTTTGTCTTCCGGCTTGGAAATCCTTAAAGAAACATTTTCTCTCGAAGAAGGCCCGGAGCCACCTGTTCGAGTAAGCTCCTTCTAAAGCAGCCTCGCTGCATCAGCAGGATCAGCTAAAACATCCTCCTCAGGAATAGAAACAGAGCCCGCGGGTAAACCTAATTTAATAGACAAGTTAGAAGGGATCAATCAAGTTCTTTACATAAAAGATTGAAACAAGGTGAGTTTGAATTACCATGATTCTTGGCCTTCCACCCATATTTAGGGGCCAGTTCTTTCCACAAGTGAGTCTCGGGCGTCGTAACGTCCAAGATCTTTTGTACCCACCGGTCCAAACCTTCAACCACCGGTGGGATCCATCGAGTTGCTAAAATAGGCGAAGGATGGAGGATCAATACGGCTATAGAAAAGTATTCAGTAAAAGGAAATACTAAACAAAGAGCTTACGGGTACGGTTCCAAACAACCGAAAAGGATGGAGCTGTTGCTGGAATAATGTCGTTGGTAGTAGCTGCAACGAACCGTTTCATCCACACACGGTCATTGTCATCATCCATGCTAGACAACAGAGCATGGTGGCCACGTTTGCATTGGTTTATCATTCTCCCGCGGAAGATTTTGGGAGAATAGCGATTCATCATATGAGCTAAAGTTAGCTCCTCTCCAGTCTCCTAGCACAAACGCCGAAGGCAAGCCACCGTCCTCCACACAGAAGGACTTACTTGTGCCAAACACACTTGATAACGGAGGCAAAACTCCGCAATCACGGGGTCAAGCTCTCCGCTCAAAGAAAACGCACCCAAAGTAAAGGGATACATGTAAAAATATGTAAAACCCTCCTTGGGTAGGGTGACTCGCTCCGATAGATCAAGAGCAATAATATCCAATTTATCACAGCGGCAGTCTTCCTTTACAGCAGGAATTCTAGAAGGACGTATGGAATAAGGATACCTACTGACGGCCCATGTACGAGAGTTAGCAGTAGGAAATTTCTCTTTGAAATTTTTTGTGGTAATAAGACTTCTAGGGATGATGGAGCTCACTGTTGGATGAGCAAAGTCCTCGGACTTGTTCTTGCTTTTTGAAAAATCGGTATGCTTTGAGGAAGAAGCCATTGTATGGAAGAAGTAGAAAATATTTTGTTTAAAAAGAATTAGAGAAAAGATGAAGAGCAAGATGCAAGTTAGATAAGGGAAGTTTGAAAAATTATGAAGTATAAGGGAGAAAATTGATATGTATAAGTAAAAGTTTTGGCGACTAAATTTATGGCCATGATTACCTCGATAATCGACAAACGATGTGCTGAATCATGGGATGACGTGTGTTCGGGGTATTAAATGCGGAGAGACATACGTCTAATCAACCCTGAGAAGTCTTCAGACAAAATTATAATAATTTCCGCCAAAAGAGTGTTTCTACCAACTTTCCGATAACACAAAGGTTATGTCACCGAAAAGCAGGGGGACTATCTGTATAGAATACAATATGTTATGACACGTGGCCATCCAAAAAAGGGACATATGGAACCCAAAATGGGGGGATGGACAAAGACCAAAGGCAACTGTTTTATTTATCACCGAAAAGAACAATGCTCATAAAGATGTGATAAATGCTTTTCGTCCGGTAACATTTAATAGAGAATATTTCATGGCATTAAGAGCAATTACCCGTTACAGAGAATTTGGCATTTATCTTCACCGTTACATCTGCATCAATGTCCCTCATAATTAATATTAAAGAAGGGCACGATCCTAGGACCTACTTCATAGCTATAAATAGTGAACTCATTTATCATTGTAAAGGACACGAATTTTTTGGTAAGCTGATACTACATTCTATACAAAGCTCAATACAATCTTATCTTCTTATTATTTTGATTTTGCTTTTGTTGCACCCGGAAATACTGTTCCCGGAACTATTCTTTCTGCTGTTTAGTCTATATCCTAAGGCTAAGTATTGCATAATTCTTTGATTATTTTATTATTTTAGGATCAAATTAATTCACTTGTCTAGAAACTATGTATAAATTCAACTGTACTATTTTACGGGTAAACAAGTACGTAGTTAGTAGCTAATCATGGTAAAAGTTCAATACTCAATGTCTACACTAAATCGATGTTAATATGAAATTTGTCTTCTACATACTCTTTTATTACTTGGCTATGATTAATTAATATGTATTTTTATATACTTCTTCCGATCCACTTTATTTAATTTTTTGGTTTTTTTTTTGTGGTTCATAATATTTGATTTTTTCAGATATCAAGAAAGAATTAACTTCTATTTTCTAAAGTTGCCCTTGGAATAAAGAGCCTAGGAGTATTTGTTATATTTTCAATGAACAAATTAAGGTTAATATGGTCAATTTTATTGTTAATTAATATTAAAAGAAGAATTTCTTAATATGTGTGAAAATAGAAAAAACACAACTAAAGTAGACCGCTGAATTATGGTAATGTAATGTAATCGCTGAATAAGAGTAAGTACTTACCAACTAATCATTGTGTCTTTCACAAGAAAAGTTGAATTTGTACTAGTAGAATTAGGGAAAGAAGAAGAAGCCTTTGTTCAATATTTCGATCTTCTTTCACTCTTTTTTAACGATCTATAATGCGCGAGTTAATACCTAGAAACCCCATAAACCATTCACGTTTTATAACTTTAATACTTAACTTATGAGGTGTTGTTGTTATCTTCTTGAACTATAACATCTCCTATTTAAAATCCCCTGCAAGCCAAGTGACATGAAAAGTAACTTCACTCTTAGTAAAAATAAAATAAGAAAACAGAATAATTAATTTAAAATTGCAAAAATGACACATTTACTGTGTCCTTTTTGAGTTGTGAGGTATATAGGTCGAATAGGTGCCATATGATCCATATGGACGACAATAGTCAAAGAAGAAGTCAGTTGTCTCTCGAAACCTTACTATCTTAAGCGTTGCGGTGGTTCCTATTTATTTATTTTTATTAAATATGTATAAATTATTAATTTATCACCTAATAATAACGAATTATAATTTTAAACTTATAAACTTTAAATCCTGACTTTGATTGTGTCTCCAATAGTTTATGTGAAATTTGTACAGGGTAAAATATGATATGACACGTGACTGACTAAAAGGAGAACACGTGGAATTCAAGATGGGATGGTTGAGGACCGAACGCATCCACTATGCTTGTCAACGGAACGAATAATATTCATAAAAGTGTATTAAAGCTCTGCACCCGGTAGCATTTACTAAGGAATATTCTACAACATTAAGAGCGACGGTCCGTTATAGAGAATTTGGCATATATACTCAACGTTACATCTCAATCAATGATCATCATAATTAACATTAAAGGAGGGAACGATCATAAGACATTCTTCCCTAGACATAGCTATAAATAGTAAGCTCAGTTATCATTGTATGACACACAAAATTTCTGGCAAGAACATATATTATGTTATATATAAAGCTTTATACAATTTCACTCTCTTGCTTTCTGATCCCATCATTACTATGTTTGGAAACTGTGTTCACAGAATCACTATCTTTGCTATTTCATCTACATTCCAAGGCAAAGTGCTACGTATTTCTTCGATTATTATATTATTTCAGAATCAAATTAGTTTACTTGTCTATAAACCATGTATAAATTCAACTGTACCGTTTTACGGGTTAACAGTTTGGCGCCCACCGTGGGGCCTAGAAGCCGTGCAATTAAATTGATCATTGCCTCTTTTACTAACGTGTTTTGACTATTGTTTTCTTAGAAACAATCGCAAAAGAATGGCAGATAACACTGTTACCGATGCGCCCAACCCTGAAATTTGAGGGGATCAACCTTATTTCGAGGACTCAATCAGTGACACCCGCAATGAGGGGAATGACGCCGCACCAGTGCATGACAGACGGTACCCTCGACAAGCTCGGGAAAGAACTCCCGATGATGCTGACGAGGAGCAAGTAGCGGATGTTGTGATGATCCTGCAAGAGCAATAGGAAATTATTCTAGGCCATCTCATGCGGCAGGATCAGGTTATGACGGAACTGAATCAGGCGCTATCAGGTGTTTCAGATAATGCAAACAGGTGCGATCTGATTCCTCCTGTTGTTCCTGCAGACCACACAAAACAGAGAATCGATAACAACACTCTCAGGGGTGAAGTCGGCTCCGATGGGGCTGGGGGGAGCAGATTAGGTCTTAACAACGAGAATGATTCATTCAAAGATGAGCTTTTACGGTTCATGAGGGAAGTGAATGCCCGTGTGGATCAAATCCCGGGCGCACCACCAGTATTGAAAGGCCCGAACTCGAAGAAGTATGTTCAATTACCGTACAAGCCAAGTGTGGCACCAGTACTAATCCCGAAGCGTTTCAAAATGCCTGATGTTCCAAAGTAAGATGGAACTTCAAACCCATAGGAACATATTACCACCTACACAACGGCGGTGAAAGGAAATGATCTAGCTCCGCACGAAATTGAATATGTGTTGCTAAATAAATTCGGCAAAACCCTAATAAGGGGATCCCTAACGTGGTATTCATTACTGTCATAGCATTCCATAAATTCCTTTGAGATGCTCGCAGATTCTTCCATTAAGGCTCACGCCGGGGCCATAAAGGTGCAAGCCCGGAAGGCCGACATATTCAGAATCGCACAAGGAGAGTTGGAATTATTACAAGATCTTGTCACCCGGTTTTGGAAAGAAATAATGTTGCTCTCGGCCATACCGGATGAATGGGCAGCTGAAGCATTCACCAAAGTATTGAATCCGAGAAGTTCAGACGCTTCCAGGAAGCTGAAGGAGAGCCTCCTTGAGTATCAAGCAACAACCTGGGCAGATGATCACAATTGGTATGAGTCGAAGATAAGAATCAAAGATGACCAGTTCAGTTTTACATCATCGGCCAAAGGATGAGAGAAGAATAGAGAAACATCAAAGGATGAATATGACGTGGATAGGCGGACTACGAGGGGTCAGTTTTTGCCCTACAAGCGTACCGAAGGTCGTGGCAAAAATTTCTGAGCACCAAATAAGTTCACCGTTGGCGGAAGGACTGATCGTGGTCGAAATAATTGTAACGATCCGGCCGGTTGTTTTGAGTGTATTAGCCCTGACGCGGAGGTCTTATTTTCGGTTTCGGAGTGTTTCGGGATACTTAGTCCCTAAAACAGAAGCTTAAGTCTCAGGATTTTAACCGTAGTCGGAAGTCTGTGAAGACAACTTCGGAGTGGAGTTTCATCGATTTCGTTAGCTCCGTTGGGTGATTTTGGACTTGGTAGCTTGTTCAGACTGTGAATTTGAGGTATGTAGCTAATTTAGGCTTGAAATGGTGAAAGTCGAATTTTGGAAAATTTGACTGGGGTGAATGTTGGAAAATTTGAATGGGGGTTGAATGTTTGATATCGGGGTCGGATTTCGATTCTGGAAGTTGAAATAGGTCCGTAATATTAAATATGACTTGTGTGCAAAATTTGAGGTCAATCGGACGTGGTTTGGTAGGTTTCGGCGTCGTTTGTGGAATTTGAAAGTTTAGAAGTTCTTTAGGCTTGAATCCGGGTGTAATTGGTGTTTTGATATTGTTTTGAGTGATTCGAAAACTCGACTAAGTTCGTATGGTATTTTAGGATTGGTTGGTATGTTTGGTTGAGGCCCCGGGGACCTCGGGTGAGTTTCAGATGCTTAACGAATCACTTTTGGACTTTGAAAGATAGCTGATTTTCTGGTGTTTTGTTGCAGTCATTTTCTTCATCGCGTTCGCGAGGGAGTTCTCGCGTTCGCGTAAGGCATCTGAGAAGGCCAGCTGAGTTACTCTTCACGTTCGCGATGTGGTTCCCGTGTTCGGAAAGATGTGGAAACCTGAGGCTACGCGTTCGCGACATGGTCCTCGCGTTCGCGGAGAGGAACGAGTAGATGGATCTTCAGGCATTTAAGCCTACGCGTTCGCGAAGAGTGTCTCGCATTCGCGTAGGGTCCGTTAGTGAAAGGCACGCGTTCGCGAGAGGTCACTCGCATTCGCGAAAGAGGAATTCTGGTCAACATATTTTTTTGTTCAACGCGAACGCGAGGAGTTGACCCCGTTCGCGAAGAAGGAATTAACTGGGCAGATATAAAGATTCGAAAACGAGGGTTTGGCCATTTTTATCAAAACTTGAGTTTGGGAGCTCAAATTTGGAGGAGATTTCGAGGGATTTTCAGAGGCATCGATTGGGTAATGATTCTACACTTGATTTTGGTTATATCTAACTAATCTATCATTAATTTCATCATTTACATTTCAGATTTGGGTTAACAATTGGGGAAAAATGGGAAGACGTTTTTCAACTAAGATCTTTTGTTTTGATTGGGATTCTGTCATCGGATTTGGATAACTTTGGTATGGTTAGACTCGTGAGTGAATGGGCTTTTGGGTCTTGTGACTTTTGTTGGATTTCGAGACGTGGGTCCGGGCCGACTTTTGACCAATTTCAGATTTTGGCTTGTAATTTTGTATTTTTCTTGTGGAATTGATTCCTTTAGCCTATATTAATTATCTCGTACTGCTTGTGGCTAGATTCGGGGCATTTGGAGACTGATTCGATGGGCAAAGGCATTGCGGAGTAGAATTTTGCACGGTTTGAGGTATGTTACAGTCTTAAATCTAGTTTTCAGGGTATGAAACCCGAATGATTGGTATGATGTGAGTGTTTGGAGGAGACGCACATGCTAGGTGACAGGCATATGAGCATGCACCACGAGGGATTGTGACACGGTCCGTCCCGTGAGACTGTAAAGTCGAATAGCCATTGTTATTACTTGTTTTTCCTTGTCTTTGAGAGATTGAATGCCTTTTATGTCAGAAATCATGCTTAGGCCATATGATATCACTGTTGGGACCCGCAATAGTCGTATACTTGTTGAATTGACTGCTAATTTTTGTCTTGTACTCAGTCACAGTTTTACTTGTGTGTTATATCTTTGTTCCCTCTCATTTCTAGTTGATACTTGTTGTATTCTGTGTTTGGGCTGATTATTATGATATTCTGTGAGCCCGAGGGGCTAGAGAGGTCAGTGACTTAGGTAGGGCCTGAGTGCTGAGCTGTGAGCTATGTGAGGGTATATGTATCGGGTTGCACGCCGCAACGAACCTTATGACTATTTATGGATTGTGGATCGGGTTGCACGCCGCAAAAAGCCTTATGGATACTTATATGATTGGGTCGGGCTCACACCGCAGCGATATAGTGCTTGGGCTGAAAGTAGCCCCTTTGGAGTCTGCACTCCCCCAGTGAGCGCAGGTACCTATTGAGTGTGAGTACTGAGGGCTGAGAACCGAGTGATTGAGCTGTTGTGACGAGTTCAGTGTATGTTGCCTTGAGAGGCTGTACTTGTTTTTCATTTGTTGATGCACTTAGTTGCTATCTGTCATTGTTTTGAAATTTCTGAAAGATTCTATATCCGGATTACGTGCACTGTAACTGTATACACTGATTTGACTTGAACTGCCGGATTTGAAAGCATGTCTACTCTTTGCTGGAATTATTGAAAATGAACTGTATTTGTATAGCTCGTCACTACTTTCTCAGTTCCTTATTTATTCCTGTTACTTACTGAGTTGGTTGTACTCATGCTACACCATGCACGTTATGTGCAGATCCAGGTGTGTTTGATCACGGAGGTCGTTGAGTTCGTGCGCGATCGAGTATCGGAGACTACGAGGTATCTGCCGGCGTTCGCAGACCTTGTCTCTCCTTCTATATTTTATCTCTTTTCTGTATTGGTACTTAGACACTGTTTGTATTAGACCGGATATCTAGATGCTCATGACTTAGTGACACCCCGATGTCAGGTTATTTGTCCGCACTTATGTTTTGGGTTTTACCCCGTTTTTATGAAAAACGCCGATTATTTTAAATGTCTTAATTCATTTCTGTTAAATGTTGAAAGTGTTTTGAAAATGTCGGCTTGCCTAGTATCATGATAGGCACCATCACGACGAGTTAGGTTTTGGGTCGTGACAAGTTGGTATCAGAGCCTAGGTTACATAGGTCTCACAAGTCATGAGAAGGTTTAGTAGAGTCTTGCGGATCGGTATGGAGACGTCTGTACTTATCTTCGAGAGGCTACCGAACCCTTAGGAAACTGCACATTCTTGGAAGATCCACCAGTTGCCGAACAGGTTTGGCAGATCCACTAGTTGCCCCAGTTCAGGAGCAGGCTCCAGTTGTGGATAAGCGGTGGGACCATCTCAGGCACCACCTGTGCCTATTATGATTCCAGGCCTTCAGGAAGCCTTAGCTCAGATTATGACCGCGTGTACCAGTCTTGCTCAGGAATTCTCTATTTCGGCCGCAATAGCCACTTCTCAAGCCGTGGGAGGTGCTCAGACTCCCGCTGCCTGCATACAGAGCAGGTGGTACAGGGATTCCAGACACCAGGGGCACCACCAACCCAGCTGGTTGGAGCTGCTAAGGACTCTGTGGTTCGTGTTATGCCTGATGATGAGCAGCGTCAATTGGAGAGGTTTGGGAGACTCCAACTCCATCTTTCAATGGTACCAAGGTAGAGGATACACATGGCTTCTTGGACAGGTGTCATAGGATACTCCGTACAGCAGGTATTCTAGAGGCCAGTGGGGGTCTTATTTACTACTTTTCAGTTCTCTAGGGCTGCCTTTAGTTGGTGGGAGGCTTACGAGAGGTGTAGGCTGGTTAGCGAAGCACCCCTTACATGGCAGTAGTTCTATGGTCTATTCCTTGAGAAGTTCGTACCATAGTCCCGCAGAGAAGAGATGCACAGACAGTTTGAGCAGCTTCATCAGGGTGATACGTCTGTGATGCAGTATGAGATATGATTCTCGGAGTTAGCCCATTATGCTATCTGGTTGGTTCCCACAGACAGGGAGAGGATCAATAGGGTTATAGATAGTCTCACGTTTCAGCTGCAATTGCTTATAACTAGAGAAACAGTGTCTGGTGCTACTTTTGATGAGGTTGTCGACATTGCTCATCAGATTGAGATGGTTTGCAGTCAGGAGCGGGTTGAGAGAGAGGCCAAGAAGCCTCGTGGACAGGGTGGATTTAGCGGTGTTCCTTCTGGGGGCAGTTCCACCACGATAGGGTCGTCCTTTCAGACATGCTCAGACGGCTCGCCCAGACCACCGTGGTGCATCATCTGGCCATAGTTCACACAGTTATCAGTAGGACCATTCATCTCTCAGTGCCCTCCAAGCTCAGAGTTCGTCCCGTGCTCCATCGGGTCAGGGCTCGTCTATGCCAGGTCCTTCTACCAGTCATCCCGGTGCTCGGGGCTCCCTTCAGTCCCCAACACCAGCACCGGGGAGTTGTTATGAGTGTGGAGAGTTTGGCCACATCAGGAGACATTGTCCCTGCCTTACAGGAGGTTCGGCTCAGCAGAAGAGCCAGTCTGTGGCATCAGCACCAGTGTCTTACCACTCACTCAGCCAGCTCGGGGTGGAGCCCAGTCAGCTAGGGGTCGCCCTAGAGGGGGAGGTAGATCAGGGGGCCAGGCCCATTTCTATGCCCTTCCTGTCAGACCAGATTTCATTGCTTTGGATGTTGTGATTATAGGTATTGTCTCAATTTGCCATAGAGATGCCTCTGTATTATTTGACCCTGGTTCCACTTATTCATGTGTGTCCTCATATTTTTCTCATTATCTGGATATGCCCCGTGAGTCTCTAGTTTCATCTGTTCATGTGTCCACTCTGGTGGGCGATACTATCATTGTAGAGCATGTATATCGGTCATGTATGGTGACTATTGGGAGTCTGGAGACTAGAGTAGATCTCTTGTTACTTAGTATGGCCGATTTTGACGTGATTTTGGGTATGGATTGGCTGTCTCCATGACATGTTGTTCTAGATTGTCACGTTAAGATCGTGACGTTGGCGATACCGGGGTTGCCGAGGGTTGAGTGGAGTGGCTCTATAGACTATGTTCCCAGTAGAGTGATTTAATACTTGAAAGCTCAGCAGATGGTTGAGAACGATTGTCTATCTTATCTGGCCTTTGTGGGGGATGTTAGTGCAGAGGCTCCTGCTATTGATTCTGTTCCGGTGGTGCGAGATTTCCCGGATATGTTTCCTGCAGACCTGTCGGGCATGCCGCCCAATAGGGATATTAATTTCGGTATTGATTTAGTGCCGGGCACTCAGCCCATTTCTATTCCACCATACCGTATGGCACCGGCGGAGTTGAAGGAGTTGAAGGAGCAGCTTCAGGAACTCCTTGATAAGGGGTTTATTCGGCCTAGCGTGTCACCTTGGGGTGCACCCGTTCTTTTTGTGAAGAAGAAGGATGGTACTATGAGAATGTGCATTGATTACAGACAGTTGAACAAGGTCACAATCAAGAACAAGTATCCTTTGCCGCGTATTGATGATTTGTTTGACCAGCTTCAGGGAGCGATGGTGTTCTCCAAGATTGATTTGAGGTCAGGGTATCACCACCTGAAGATTCGGGACTCAGATATTCTTAAGACAGCTTTCAGGACACGATATGGCCATTATGAGTTCCTTGTGATGTCGTTTGGGCTGACCAACGCCCCAGCACTGTTCATGCATCTGCTGAACAGTGTGTTTCAACCGTATTGTGCCTCGTTCATCATTGTATTGATTGATGATATCCTGGTATACTCTCGTAGCCAGGAGGAGCATGCCCACCATTTGAGGATTGTGTTACAGCGATTGATGGAGGAGAAGCTTTATGCAAAGTTCTCCAAGTGTGAGTTTTAGCTCAGTTCAGTGGCATTCTTGGGGCACGTGGTGTCTATTGAGGGTATTTAGGTGGATCTGAAGAAAATATAGGCGGTACAAAGTTGGCCTAGACCGTTATCAGCCACAGAGATTCGGAGCTTTCTTGGGTTGGTGGGCTATTACCGTCGTTTTGTGGAGGGTTTCTCATCTATTGCATCGCCCTTGACCGAATTGACCCAAAAGGGTGCTCTTTTCAGGTAATCAGAGGAGTGAAAGGAGAGCTTTCAGAAGCTCAAGACTGCTTTGACCACAGCTCCAGTTCTAGTCCTACCATCAGTTTCTATTCTTACACAGTGTATTGTGATGCCTCGCGGATCGGCATTGGATGTGTTCTAATGCAAGGGGGTAGAGTGATTACTTATGCCTCGTGCTAGTTGAAGCCCTATAAAAAGAACTATCTTGTCCACGACCTTGAGTTAGCAGCTATTGTCCCCGCCTTGAAGATTTGGCAGCACTATTTGTACGGTGTCCATTGTGAGATTTACACTGATCATCGAAGTTTGCAGCATCTGTTCAAATAGAAGGATCTTAACTTGCGTTAGCGGAGGTGGTTGGAGTTTCTTAAGGACTATGATATCATCATTTTGTACTATCCGAGAAGGCCAAAGTGGTAGTCGCTGCCTTGAGTCGCCGGACGGAGAGTTTGGGGAGCTTAGCATATCTTTCAGCAGCAGAGAGGCCATTGGCATTGGACGTGCAGGCGTTAGCTAGTCAGATTGTTAGATTGGATGTTTCTGAGCCGAGTCGAGTATTGGCTTGTGTGGTCTCTCATTTTTTTCTTTATGACCGTATCAGGGAGCGTCAGTATGAGGACCCCCATCTGCTTGTCCTTAAGGACACGGTCTAGCACAGTGATGCTAAGGAGGTCACTATTGGGAAGGATGGTGCATTGAGGATGCAGGGCATGCTATGTTTGCCCAATATAGATGGTTTGCGTGAGTTGATCATTCATGAGGCTCACAGTTCGTGGTATTCTATTCATCCGGGTGCCGCGAAGATGTATCAAGACTTGAGACAGCATTACTGGTGGAGGAGAATGAAGAAGGACATAGTAGAATATGTAGCTCGGCGCCTAAATTGACAGCAGGTGAAATATGAGCATCAGTGACCAGGTGGGTTGCTTCAGAAGTTAGATATTCCGGAGTGGAAATGGGAGCAGATCACTATGGATTTCATTATTGGGCTTCCACGGACTCAGCGGAAGTTTGATGCAGTTTGGGTGATTATGGACCGGCTGACCAAGTCACCTCATTTCATTCCTGTGACGACTACCTATTCTTCCGAGCAGCTGGCTCGAGTGTATATCCGCGAGATCGTCATGCTTCATGGCGTACTGGTATCTATCATCTCTGACCGGGGTACACAGTTTACATCATGGTTCTGGAGGGCCGTACAGCATGAGTTGGGTACTCGAGTGGAGTTGAGCACAACATTTCACCCTCATGCGGATGGACAGTCCGAGCGCACTATTCAAATATTAAAGGATATGCTCCGTGCGTGTGTGATGGAGTTTGGGGGTTCGTGGGATCTGTTCTTGCCTCTAGCGGAGTTTTCTTACAACAACAGTTACCAGTCGAGCGTCCAGATGGCACCGTATGAGGCTTTGTATGGTAGGCGGTGTAGGTCTCTAGTGGGTTGGTTCGAGCTGGGCGAGGCTAGATTATTGGGTGCAGACTTGGTTCAGGATGCTCTGGAGAAGGTTAGAGTAATTCAGGATAGACTACGTACAGCCCAGTCAAGATAGAAGAGTTATGCAGATCGGAAGGTTCGCGATGTTGCATTCATGGTTGGAGAGCGGGTCTTGCTCCGGGTGTCACCCATGAAGGATGTTATGAGATTCGGAAAGAAGAGCAAGCTGAGCCCGAGGTTTATTGGTCCATTTGAGGTATTTTGACGTGTTGGGGAGGTTGCTTACGAGCTTGCCTTGCCTCACAGTCTAGCAGGAGTTCATCTAGTATTCCATGTTTGTTGGATTTCGGCTCATCCCAGTTGGCCAAGGATTTATCTTATGTTGAGGAGCCGGTGGCGATCTTAGGTAGGCAGGTTCGAAAGTTGAGGTCGGAGAGTATTGCTTCTGTGAAGGTTCAGTGGAGGGGTCAGCCGGTCGAGGAGGCAACTTGGGAGACCGAGCACGATATGCGCAGCCATTAACCTCATCTTTTCAAGTATGTCTCTATGCTCATTCGAAGACGGACGATTGTTTTAATAGGGGGAGAATGTAATGACCCGGACGATCGTTTTGAGTGTATTTGCCTTGGCACCCTATTTACAATTTTTCCCGTATTTGGTTTTGCTTAAGTGACTTGCCGGGAGGTCTTGTTTTTGGTTTCAGAGTGTTTCGGGACACTTAGTCCCTAAAACAGAAGCTTAAGTCTCATGATTTTGACCGTAGTCGGAAGTTTGTGAAGACGACTCCGGAATGGAGTTCCGTCGGTTACATTAGTTTCGTTGGGTGATTTTGGACTTAGGAGCGTGTCCGGACTGTGAATTTGAGGTCTGTAGTTAATTTAGGCTTGAAATGGCGAAAGTCAAATTTTGGAAAATTTGACCCGGGGGTTGCCTTTTTAATATCAGGGTCGGATTCCGATTTCGGAATAGGTCCGTAATGTTGAATATGACTTGTGTGCAAAATTTAAGGTCAATCAGACGTGGTTTGGTAGGTTTCGGCGTCGTTTGTGGAATTTGAAAGTTTAGAAGCTCTTTAAGCTGGAATCCGGGTGTAATTGGTATTTTGATGTTGTTTTGAGTGATTCAAAGGCTCAACTAAGTTCGCATGGTGTTTTAGGATTGGTTGGTATGTTTGGTTGAGGTCCCGGGGACCTCAGGTGAGTTTCGGATGGTTAACGGATCACTTTTAGACTTTGGAAGATAACATATTTTCTGGTGTTTTGTTGCAGACATTTTATTCATCGGGTTCGTGAGGGAGTTCTCGCATACGCGTAAGGCATCTAGGAAGGCCAGCTGAGTTACTCTTTGCATTCGCGAAGTTGTGGAACCCTGAGGCTACGCGTTCGCGACATGGTCCTCGTATTCGCAGGGAGGAACGTGCAGATGGATCTTCAGGCATTTAAGCCTACGCGTTCGCGAAGGTCCTGCGTTCACGTAGGGTCCTCCAGTGAAAGGTACGCGTTCGCGAGAGGTCACTCACATTCGCGTAAGAGGAATTCTGGTCAACGTTTTTTTTGTTCAACACGAATGTGAGGCTTTGACCGCGTTCGCGAAGAAGGAATTAACTTGGCAGATATAAAGATTCAAAAACGAGGGTTTGTCCATTGTTATCTAAACTTGAGTTTGGGAGCTCGGATTTGGACGCGATTTCGAGGGATTTTCAGAGGCATCGATTGGGTAATGATTCTACACTTGATTTTAGTTATATCCCACTAATCTATCTTTAATTTCATCATTTAAATTTCGGATTTGGGTTAACAATTGGGGGAAAATGAGAAGAAGTTCTTCAACAAAGATTTTGGGTTTTGATTGGGATTCTGTCATCAGATTTGGATAAAATTGGTATGGTTGGACTCGTGAGTGAATGGGCTTTTGGGTTTTATGACTTTTGTCGGATTTCGAGATGTGGGCCTGGGGCCGACCTTTGACCAATTTTGGATTTTGGCTTGTAATTTCGTATTTTTCTTGTGGAATTGATTCCTTTAGCCTATATTAATTATCTCGTACTGCTTGTGGCTATATTCGGGGCATTTGGAGACTGATTCGAGGGGCAAAGGCATTGCGGAGTAGAATTTTGCGCGGTTTGAGGTAAGTAACAGTCTTAAATCTGATTTTGAGGGTATGAAACCCCGATGATTGGTATGATGTGAGTGTTTGGAGGTGACACACATGCTAGGTGACGGGCGTGTGAGCGTGCACCACAAGGGATTATGACTTGGTCCTTCCCATGAGACTGTAAAGTCGAATAGCCATTGTTAATACTTGTTTTTCCTTGTCTTTAAAAAATTGACTTCTTTTCATGTTAGAAACCATGCTTAGGCCATATGATATCACTGTTGGGACCCGCAGCGGTTGTATTCTTGTTGAATTGACTGCTAATTGCTGTCTTGTAAATAGTTAGAGTCTTACTTGTGTGTTATATCTCTGTTCCCTCTCATTTCTTGTTAATACTTGTTGTATTCTCTGTTTGGGCTGATTATTATGATATTCTGTGAGCCCGAGGGGCTAGAGAGGTCAGTGACTGAGGTAGGGCCTGAGTGCCGAGCTGTGAGCTATGTGAGGGTATATGGATCGCGTTGCACACCGCAACGAGCCGTATGGTTATTTATGGATTGTGGATCGGATTGCACACCGCAACGAGCCTTATGACTACTTATATGATTGGGTCGGGATGCACGTCGCACCGATATAGTGCTTGGGCTGAAAGGAGCCTCTCCGGTGTCTGCACACCCCCGGTGAGCGCAGGTACCTATTGAGTGTGAGTACTGAGGGCTGAGAGTCGAGTGATTGAGCTGTTGTAACGAGTTGAGTGTATGTTTCCCTGAGAGGTTGTACTTGTTTTTTATTTGTTGATGCACTTAGTTGCTATCTTTCATTGTTGTAAAATTTCTGAAAGATTCTATATCCGTTTTACTACACTGTAACTGTATACACTGATTTGACTTGAACTGCCGGATTTGAAAGCATGTCTACTCTTTGCTGGAATTATTGAAAATGAACTGTATTTTTATAGCTCGTCATTACCTTCTCAGTTCCTTATTTATTCCTGTTACTTGCTGAGTTGGTTGTACTCATACTACACTATGCACTTCATGTGCAGATCCAGGTGTGTTTGATCACGGAGGTCGTTGAGTTCATGCGCGATCGAGTATCGGAGACTATGAGGTAGTTGCCGGCGTTCGCAGACTTTGTCTCTCCTTCTATGTTTTCTCTCTTTTCTGTATTGGTACTTAAACATTATTTATATTAGACTGGATATCTAGATGCTCATGACTCACTGACACCTCGATGTCGGGCTATTGTTTCGCACTTATGTTTTGGGTTTTACCCCGTTTTTATGAAAAACTCCGGTCATTTTAAATGTCTTAATTCATTTCTGTTAAAGCTTGAAAGTATTTTGGAAATGTCGGCTTGCCTAGTATCACGATAGGCTCCATCACGACGGGTTAGATTTTGGGTCGTGACAAGTTGGTATCAGAGCCTAGGTTACATAGGTCTCACGAGTCATGAGCAGGTTTAGTAAAGTCTTGCGGATCGGTACGGAGACGTCTGTACTTATCTTCGAGAGGCTACTAAATCCTTAGGAAACTTCACATTCTTGGGTTCTTGTCGTGCAAATCTTTTGATTCTGGTAACTAAATTTTTGTTGTTCTAATTCTCTCACAGATGGTGGGGACGCGTATTACGGGGCAGGATGGACAACCACCAGTCAGGACCACGAGAGGCCGAGGTCGCGGTAGGGGCCGTGGTAGGGGCAGAGGTGCAGCTCGCACCGTAGCTAGGGAAACACCTGCAGATCCACCAGTTACCCCAGTTCAGGAGCAGGCTCTAGTTGTGGATGAGCTGGTGGGTCCAGCTCAGGCAACACCTATGCCTATTGTGAATCCAGGCCTTCAGGAGGACATAGCTCAGATTCTGACCGCATGTACCAGTCTTGCTCAGGCGGTTTCTGTTACGGCCGTAGCAGCCACTTCTAAAGCCGGGGGAGGTGCTTAGACTGCCGTCGCCCGCACACCAGAGCAGGTGGTACAGGGATTCCAGACACCGGGGGCACCACAAGCCCAACCGGTTGTAGCTTCTCAGGACTATGTGGTTCATGTTATGCTTGATGATGAGCAGCGTCGATTGTAGACGTTTGGGAGACTCCAGCCTCCATCTTTCAATGGTACCGAGGGAGAGGATGCACAGGGCTTCTTGGACAGGTGTCAAAGGATACTCCGTACAACAGGTATTCTAGAGGCCAGTAGGGTCTCGTTTACTACTTTTCAGTTCTCTGGGCTGCCTTCAGTTGGTGGGAGGATTATGAGAGGCATAGGCTAGTCGGCGCAACACCCCTTACATGCCAGCAAGTTTTCGGTCTATTCTTGGATAAGTTCGTGCCACAGTCCCACAGTAAAGGGTTGTGCAGACTGGACTCAGCGTACCGTATGGCACCGTCGGAGTTGAAGGAGCAGCTTCAGGAACTCCTTGATAAGGGGTTTATTCGGCCTAGCGTGTCACCTTGGGGTGCACCAGTTCTATTTGTGAAGAAGAAGGATGGTACTATGAGAAAGTGCATTGATTATAGACAGTTGAACAAGGTCACAATCAAGAACAAGTGTCCTTTGCCGCGTATTGATGATTTATTTGACCAGCTTCAGGGAGCGATGGTGTTCTCCAAGATTGATTTGAGGTCAGGGTATCACCAGCTGAAGATTCGGGACTCGGATATTCTTAAGACAACTTTTAGGACCCGATATGGCCATTATGAGTTCCTTGTGATGTCTTTTGGGTTGACCAATGCCCTAGAAGTGTTCATGCATCTGATGAACAGTATGTTTCAGCTACATTTGGACTCGTTCATCATTGTATTCATTGATGATATCCTGGTGTACTCTCGTAGCCAGGAGAAGCATGCCCAGCATCTGAGGATTGTGTTACAACGATTGAGGGAGGAGAAGCTTTATGCAAAGTTCTCCAAGTGTGAGTTTTGGCTCAGTTCAGTGGCGTTCTTGGGGCACGTGGTGTCTAGTGAGGGTATTTAGGTGGATCCAAAAAAGATAGAGGCAGTGCAAAGTTGGCCTAGACCGTCCTCAGCCACGGAGATTTGGAGCTTTCTTGGGTTGGTGGGATATTACCGTCGTTTTGTGGAGGGTTTCTCATCTATTGCATCACCCTTGACCAAATTGACCCAAAAGGGTGCTCCTTTCAGGTGGTCGGAGGAGTGCGAGGAGAGCTTTCAGAATCTCAAGACTGCTTTGACCACGGCTCCAGTTCTAGTCCTACCATCAGTTTCTATTCTTACACAGTGTATTGTGATGCCTCGCCGATTGGCATTGGGTGTGTTATAATGCAAAGGGGTAGAGTGATTGCTTATGCCTCGCGCCAGTTGAAGCCCCATGAGAAGAACTATCCTGTCCATAACCTTGAGTTAGCATCTATTGTCTACGCCTTGAAGATTTGGCGGCACTATTTGTACGGTGTCCGTTGTGAGATTTACACTGATCATCGGAGTTTGCAGCATCTGTTCAAACAAAAGTATCTTAACTTGCATTAGTGGAGGTGGTTGGAGTTTCTTAAGGACTATAATATCACCATTCTGTACCATCCCGGGAAGGCCAATGTGGTGGCCGATGCCTTGAGTCGCCGGGCGGAGGGTTTGGGGAGCTTAGCAAATCTTCCAGCAGCAGAGAGGCCATTGGCATTGGATGTTCAGGCCTTAGCTAGTTAGTTTGTTCGATTGGATATTTCTGAACCAAGTCGCGTATAGGCTTATGTGGTCTCTCAGTATTCTCTTTATGATCGTATCAAGGAGTGTCAGTATGAGGACCCCCAATGTAGATGGTTTGCGTAAGTAGATAATCCAGGAGGCTCACAGTTCGCGGTATTCTATTCATCTGGGTGTCGCAAAGATGTATCAGGACTTGAGACAGCATTACTGGTGGAGGAGAATGAAGAAGGACATAGTGGAGTATATAGCTCGGTGCCTAAATTGCCAGCAGGTGAAGTATGAGCATCAGCGACCAGGTGGGTTGCTTCAGAAGTTAGAGATTCCGGAGTGGAAATGGGAGCAGATCACTATGGATTTCGTTGTTGGGATTCCACGGACTCAGCGGAAGTTTGATGCAATTTGGATGATTGTGGACCGGCTGACCAAGTCATCTCATTTCATTCCTGTGACGACTACCTAATCTTTCGAGCAGCTAGCTCGAGTGTATATCCGTGAGATCGTCATGGTTCATGGCGTACTGGTATCTATCATCTCTGACCGGGGTACACAGTTTACATCACGGTTCAGGAGGGCCGTACGTCATGAGTTGAGTACTCGAGTGGAGTTGAGCACAACATTTCACCCTCACACGGATGGACAGTCCGAGCGTACTATTCAAATATTAGAGGATATGCTCTGTGTGTGTGTGATGGAGTTTGAGGGTTCGTGGGATCAGTTCTTGCCTCTAGCAGAGTTTGCTTACAATAACAGTTACCAGTCGAGCATCCAGATAGCACCGTATGAGGCTTTGTATGGTAGGCGGTGTAGGTCTCCAGTGGGTTGGTTCGAGCCGGGCGAGACTAGATTATTAGGTACAGACTTGGTTCAGGACGCTCTGGAGAAGGTTAGAGTAATTCAGGATAGACTACGCACAGACTAGTCCAGACAGAAGAGTTATGCGGATTGGAAGATTCGCGATGTTACATTCATGGTTAAAGAGCGGGTCTTGCTCCAGGTGTCACCCTTGAAGGGTGTTATGAGGTTCGGAAAGAAGGGCAAGCTGAGCCCGAGGTTTATTGGTCCATTTGAGGTATTTTGATGTGTTGGGGAGGCTGCTTACGAGCTTGCCTTGCCTAATAGTCTAGCGGGAGTTCATCTAGTATTCCATGTTTCTATGCTCCGGAAGTATCACGACGATCCGTCTCACGTGTTGGATTTCAGCTCATCCCAGTTGGACAAGGATTTATCTTATGTTGAGGAGCCGGTGGCGATCTTAGGTAGGCAGGTTCGAAAGCTGAGGTCGGAGAGTATTGCTTCTGTGAAGGTTCAGTGGAGGGGTCAGCCGGTCGAGGAGGCGACTTGGGAGACCGAGCACGATATGCGTAGCCGTTATCCTCATCTTTTTAGGTATGTCTCTATGCTTGTTCAAGGACGAACGATTGTTTTAATAGGGGGAGGATGTAACGACCCGGATGATCATTTTGAGTTTATTAGCCTCGGTCCCCTATTTACTATTTTTTCCGTATCTGGTTTTGCTTAAGTAACTTGTCGGGAGGTCTTGTTTTTGGTTTCGGAGTGTTTCAGGACTCAAGATTTTGACCGTAGTCGGAAGTGTGTGAAAATGACTCCAGAATGGAGTTCCGTCGGTTACGTTAGCTCCGTTGGGTGATTTTGGACTTAGGAATATGTCCGGACTGTGAATTTGTGGTCTGTAGCTAATTTAGGCTTGAAATGGCGAAAGTCAAATTTTGGGAAATTTGACTGGGGGTTGACTTTTTGATATCGGGGTCGGATTCCAATTCCTAAAGCTGGAATAGGTCCGTAATGTTGAATATGGCTTGTGTACAAAATTTGAGGTTAATCGGACATGGTTTGGTAGGTTTCGGCGTCGTTTGTGGGTGTAATTGGTGTTTTGATGTTGTTTTGAATGATTCGAATGCTCGACTAAGTTTGTATGGTGTTTCAGTATTGGTTGGTATGTGTGGTTGAGGTCCCGAGGACCTCGGGTTAGTTTCGGATGCTTAACGGATCACCTTTGGACTTTGGAAGATAGCAGATTTTCTGGTGTTTTGTTGCAGACAGTTTCTTCATCGCGTTCGCGAGGTAGTTCTCACATTCGCATAAGGCATCTGGGAAGGCCAGCTGAGTTACTCTTCGCGTTCGCCGTGTGGTTCCCGCGTTCGCGAAGATGTGGAACCCTGAGGCTACTCATTCGCGACATGGTCCTCGCGTTCGCGAAGAGGAACGGGCAGATGGATCTTCAAGCATTTAAGCCTACACGTTCGCGATGAGGGTCCCGCATTCACATAGGCCCGCCAGTGAAAGGTACGCATTCTTAAGAGGTCACTCGCGTTCGCGAAAGAGGAATTCTGGTCAACATATCTTTTTGTTCAACGCGAACACGAGGCTTTGACCGCGTTCGCGAAGAAGGAATTAACTAGGCAGATATAAAGATTCAAAAACGAGGGTTTGGCCAATTTTAATAAAACTTGAGTTTGAGAGCTCGGATTTGGACGAGATTCCGAGGGATTTTCAGAGGCATTGATTGGGTAATGATTCTACACTTGATTTTGGTTATATCCCACTAATCTATCATTAATTTCATCATTTAAATTTCGGATTTGGGTTAAAAATTGGGGAAAAATGGGAAGAAGTTCTTCAACTAAGATTTTGGGTTTTGATTGGGATTCTGTCATCGGATTTTGATAACTTTGGTATGGTTGAACTCGTGAGTGAATGAGCTTTTGGGTTTTGTGACTTTTGTCGGATTTCGAGACGTAGGCCCAGGGTCGGCTTTTGACCAATTTCGGATTTTGACTTGTAATTTCATATTTTTCTTGTGGAATTGAATCCTTTAGCCTATATTAATTATCTCGTACTGCTTGTGGCTAAATGCGGGGAATTTGGAGACTGATTCGAGGAGCAAAGAATTGTAGAGTAGAATTTTGCGCGGTTTGAGGTAAGTAACAGTCTTAAATCTGATTTTGAGGGTATGAAACCCCGAGGATTGGTATGATATGAGTGTTTGGAGGTGACGCACATGCTAGGTGACGGGCGTGTGAGCGTGCACCGTGAGGGATTGTGACTTGGTCTGTCCCGTGAGACTGTAAAGTCGAATAGCCACTGTTAATACTTGTTTTTCCTTGTCTTTGAGAAATTGACTTCCTTTCATGTTAGAAACCATGCTTAGTCCATATGATATCACTGTTGGGACCCACAACAGTTGTATTCTTGTTGAATTGACTGCTAATTGATGTCTTGTACTCAGTCAAAGTCTTACTTGTGTGTTATATCTCTGTTCCCTCTCATTTCTTGTTGATACTTGTTGTATTCTCTGTTTGGGCTGATTATTATGATATTTTATGAGCCCGAGGGGCTGGAGAAGTCAGTGACTAAGGTAGGGCCTGAGTGCCGAGCTGTGTACTGGACGTTTGCCGCAACGAGCCTTATGAATAATTATGGATTATCGATCGGATTGCACACTGCAATGAGCCTTATGGCTACTTATATGATTCGGTTGGGCTCACGCCGCAGCGATATAGCGCTTGGGCTTAAAGGAAACCCTCTGGAGTCTGCACACCCCCAGTGAGTGCAGGTACCTATTGAGTGTGAGTACTGAGGGTTGAGAGCCGAGTGATTGAGCTATTGTGACGAGTTGAGTGTCTGTTGCCCTGAGAGGCTGTACTTGTTTTTCATTTGTTGATACACTTAGTTGCTATCTGTCATTGTTGTGAAATTTTTGAAAGATTCTATATCCAGATTACCTGCACTGTAACTGTATACACTGATTTGACTTGAACTGCCGAATTTGAAAGCATGTCTACTCTTTGCTGGAATTATTGATAATGAACTGTATTTGTATAGCTCGTCACTACCTTCTCAGTTCCTTATTTATTCCTGTTACTTGCTGAGTTAGTTGTAATCATGCTACACCCTACACTTCACGTGCAGATCTAGGAGTGTTTGATCACGGAGGTCATTGAGTTTGTGCGCGATCAAGTATCGGAGACTACGAGGTAGATGCCGGCGTCCGCAGACCTTGTCTCTCCTTCAATGTTTTCTCTCTTTTCTGTATTGGTACTTAGACACTGTTTGTATTAGACTGGATATCTAGATGCTCATGACTCAGTGACACCCCAATGTCAGGCTATGTTTCCGCACTTATGTTTTGGGTTTTACCCCATTTTTATGAAAAACTCTGATTATTTTAAATATTTTAATTCATTTCTGTTAAATGTTGAAAGTGTTTTGGAAATGTCAGCTTGCCTAATATCATGATAGGTGCCATCAAGACGGGTTATGTTTTGGATTGTGACAACAATAGATCACTTCAAGATAAACAAACATCGGGGTATCAAGATCTTTCTTACCCCAGGTTATCATAATATAACTGCAATGTCACTGTAGTGGAACTAGTGTTATCCATGAAGAACATTAAAGAAGAACGATTCCCGAGACCTATGAGGTCCGATTCCAGCCAGAGGGATCTCAATTTATGGTGCGAATACCACGGGATGAATGGTCACCAAACATGGGACTCCCGACATCTTCGGGAGGAGGTGGTAACACTATTAAAGAATGGTTATCTCCGAGAATTCTTGAGTGATCAAAGCTAAGACCAATTATGGTCGCTACAGAGACAACATGGAATCCTTGAAAGCAAGAGAAGAAACCCCACGTCAAATGATCAACATGATCTCTAGGGGGAACGAAATTAATGGGGTCACCTTTTCGGAGGCAAAGAAGACTAAAATATCTATAACTCACATCAAAAGTCTCCGGGAGGATGATATCACTTTCACAGAGGAAGATGCAGACAGATTGTTGTTACCACACAATGACACACTGGTAATCTCTTTAAATGTGTTAGATTTTAAAATTAAGCGTGTTCTAGTGGATCCAGGAAGTTATGCTAATATCATATAATGAAGAGTATTGAAATAAGCTAAACTCACCAGAAGCATTATTCCGGCGAGAAAACTCCACGCTGGATTCAACCTTGCGAGTGTGACGAACCGGGGAGAGATCTTGCTGCTTACGGATGCTGAAGAAGTAATGAAAACAACTCTCTTTGTAGTAGTGGATGGTGATATGGGATATAACATCATCTTAGGAAGGCCATGGTTACACGAGATGAAAGTTGTACCTTCAACATATCACCAATTGCTGAAGTTTTCGACCCCCGAAGAAATCAAGCAGATAAGAGGTGACCAACCGGCAACAAGGGAGATTAATGAAATCTCAGTTTCCAGTAGCAAAGGGAAGGAGTGCACGACATAGCAATTACAGGAACCTGCGCCTACTCCCGACATAGAAGAGGTTATTCCAGGGGCAGAATCGTCAAAAAAATATCAGGTGTCAAGATATTTCCAAGTTCCGGAAGAAATGGACGCAACCAAATCCACGATAGAGGAACTAGAGCAAGTGGCATTGTTTTATGAATTCTTAGAAAGAAAATTTCACTTGGGGATAGGACTGCATCCCGAGATCAGGTCTGGTTTTATTGAATTTTTTAAAATTAACGTTGATTGTTTTGCATGGTCACACGAGGATATGACAGGTATCTGTGTTCCTGTAAAATGGTACAGTTGAATTTATACATAGTTTCTAGAAAAGTGAACTAATTTGATTCTAAAATAATATAATAATCGAAGAAATACACAGTACTTAGCCTTGGGATGTAGATGAAATAGCAAAGATAGTGATTCCGTGAATACGGTTACCGAACACAGCAATGATGGGATCAAAAAGCAAGAGAGTGAAATTGTATAAAGCTTTGTATAGAATATAATATATGTTCTTGCCAGAAATTTTATGACCTTTACAATGGTAACTGAGCTCATTATTTATAGTTATGCCTAGGGAAAAAGGTTCTAGGATCATGCCCTCCCTTAATGCCAATTATGAGGGTCATTGATTGAGATGTAACGTTGAGTATTAATTCCAAATTCTCTGTAACGGACCGTCGCTCTTAATGCTGTAGAAAATTCCTTAGTAAATGTCACCGGGCACAGAGCTTTTAATACACTTTTATGAACGTTATCCTTTTCGGCGACAAGCGTAGTGGATGCGTTCAGTCCTCAACAATCCCATATCGGGTTCCGTGTGTCCTCCTTTTACTCATCCACGTATCATATCATATTTTACCCAATACAGATAGTCCCCCTGCTTTCCGGTGACATAACTTTGTATTACCGGGAAGTTGGTAGAAGCAGATTTTTGGCGGGAATTACTATAACTCCCGCTGAAGGTCTCTAACAGTTGATTAGACACACGTCTCTCCGCATTTAATGTCCCGAACATGCGTCATCCCATGATTCAGCATAACCTTTACCGATTATCGAGGTAATCGTGGCCATGAATTTAGCCGCCAGAATATTACTTATACGTAACTTTCTTTTCTTTTACGCTTTACAATTGCTTGAGTTTCTGATTTGCATCCTTGTTTTCCATCATTTTCCTAATTTTCTTCAAACACAAACTTTTTACCTTATTCTTTCCCAATGGCTTCTTCTTCCAAACGTGGTGGTTCTTTAAAGAATAAGAACAAAATCAAGGACTCCATTCATCCAACAGTGGATTCCATTATCCCAAAGAGGCTTAGTACTTCGAAGGATCTTGAAGAGAAATTCCCTACTTCTAACACCCGTACATGGGCTGTTAGTAAGTACCCTTATTCTATTCGTCCTTCCAGTATCCCTACTGTGAAAGAGGAATTCCACTGCAATGAGTTGGAAATCATTGCTCCTGATCTATCGGAGTGAGTGACTCTTCCCAAAAAAGGTTTTACATAATGTTTCACGTATCCCTTTACTTTGGGTGCGTTTTATTTGAGCGGAGAGCTTGATTCCGTGATTGCGGAGTTTTGCCTTCACTACCAAGTATGTTTGGCACAGGTAAGTCCTTCAGTGTGGAGGACAATCGCCTACCTCCGATGCTTGTGCCAAGAAACTGGGGAGGAGCTAACCTTAGCTCATGTGATGAATCTCTATTCCCTCAAAATCTTCCGCGGGGGAATGATAAATCTTTACAAGCATGGCCATCATGCTTTGTTTTCTAGCATGGATGATGACAACGACCGTGGGTGGATGGAGTTCGTTGCAGTTTCCACCAACGACATCATTCCGACAACGGCTTCATTCTTTCTGGTTGCTTGGAACCGCACTCATAAGTTCTTTGTATAATATTCCTCTTACTAGATATTCTTCTATGGCCGTATCATCTCTTTACCCTTCACATATTTAAGCAACTCGATGGCTCCCACTAGTGGTGGAAGGTTTGAGCCGATGGGTTCTGAAGATATTGGACATCATAATGCCCGAAACTCGTTCGTGGAAAGAACTGGCCCTTAAATACGGGTGGAAGGCCAAAAATCATGGTAACTCTAATTTACCTTGCTTTCATTTTTGTATATGAAGAACTTGGTTGAACTCTTCTCACTTTGTTCATGGAATTAGGTCTACCCACGGGCTTTGTTGTTGTCCCCGAGGAGGACGTTCTGGCTGATCCTATTGATGCAGTGAGGCTCAAGACTATTTACAATCGCTACTTACCTTAAATCGGTCAAATCTATACCCCGCAATGCTCTTGCCTTTGGACTCGACCTCCAAATGCTCCGAATATATTCACAATCAGTATAATACCATCAATACGCGCTAATGGAATGAATTCCACAAGAAAAGCTACAAAATTAGACCAAAACCCGAAATTGGCTCAAACCCGGCCCCCGGGCCCATGTCTCGAAATCCAACAAAATTCACAAAACTAGAAAGCTCATTCACTCACGAGTCTAACCATACAAAATTCATCAAAATCCGACATTGTTTGGTTCTTCAAATCATTAAATTACTCTCCAAAAATTTCAAGCCCTAACCCCTCATTTTTACTAATTACAATGATTAAATGGAAAATTACCATATATACAAGTATTAGGGCTCAGGTAACTTACCTCAACGAAATACCCTTAATTCCCTCTTCAAATATCTCCCAAAAGCTCCAAAAACCGAATAGAAATGGTGAAGAATGCACCAAAATTCGCGAAGTGTGCAATATGTACCCTCTGCCCAGGCTCCTCGCACCTGCGCCATTTTCTCGCACCCGCGCGACCGCACCTGCGGTCCAAGGAGCCACACTTGCGCAACTCACTTACGCGCCCAGACTCTGCATCTGCGGAAAACCCATCACACCTGCGAAGGCGCACCTGCGCGTTTCCTCCGCTTCTGCGAAGCCTGCCCAGCATTTCCCTTTTTCGCATCTGCACCCCAGGTTTCGCACCTGCGGGCTCGCAGATGCGACCTCCAACTCGCACCTGCGCATCTTGCCTAGCCCAGTGTTGCCTGTACCTGCGCACTCCCCATGCGCACCAGCGGCCTTGCACCTGCGAGGCTTTCTTCCGCAGGTGCGAAAATAGCACTAGCAGCAGCTTCAGCTGCATTTTCCAACTTCGACAAATCCGTTAACCACCCGGAATCACCCCGAGGCCCTTGGGACCTCAACCAAAATTGCCAACAAGTCATATATCAACATACAAACTTTGTCGAACCTTTGAATCACTCAAAACAACATCAAATCATCAAATTACCCTCGGATTCAAGCCTAAAATCTTCTAAATTTCCAAATTCGGCAACCGATGCCGAAACCAACCAGACCACGTCCGAATGACCTCAAATTTTGCACACACATCACAAATGACACTACGAACCTACGCCAACTTCCGTAATTCCATTCCAACCTCGATATCAAATTTTTCACTGCCGACCGAAATCGCCAAATTTTCAATTTCACCAATTCTAGCCTAATTCTACCACGGACGTCCAAATCACATCCTGGACGCACTCCTAAGTCCAAAATCACCTAACGGAGCTAACAGAACCATCAAAATTCAAATCCGAGATCGTGTACACATAGGTCAACATTCAGTTGACTTTTCCAACTTAAGTTTCTACTTAAGAGACTAAGTGTCTCAATTTACTCTGAAACCACTCTGGTCCCGAACCAACTAACCCGATATAATATAATATAGCTGAATAATACAAAAAGAAGTATAAATGAGGAAAACGGGGCTATAACTCTCGAAACGACCGGTCAGGTCGTTACACCTTCGAAGATACAAGACTTCCAGTGTTCCAATTCGCATTCTTTGCATTCCAACACTGGGGGGGGGGGGATGATACGAGGATATGACAACAATGATTGCTATAACAAACGGGAACAAAAATCGGAAAACAAAATGCATCATCGGGACGGGGGACTGCGCAGCCAGCCCCGTAGAAACAAGTTGTACAATATAGCCACAAGAAATGGCAATTTCTTTTCTGCATAGCAAAATGCCTATGTAATTTTAAAAAATAGAAGGAACAAAATGAAATCCTTTTGCTTTTATCTTGTTTCTTGTTTGAACGATGAGCTAACTTTGTCATTTGAAAGTTAAACAAGTACTTCAAATGTTATTTCCGTAATTAACAAGAGACGTCCTCTTCAAGAGCACCGTAAATATAAGAGGGACCTCTCTTATAAAAACCCTCACGTTAAAGGGTTGGTTCCGGAAGAATCAATACCCGGAATCCAAAATTCCATAAAGAGAAAAATACACCCGAAGTCGCATATGAAAATGACGCCAAAAGAAAAGTTGCACAAATATTCATAGAAACCCTTATGTAAAAGGGAAACTTGTGCGAAGATTCATGAAAATCCTCACGTAAAAGGAATAATACTCGGAACCAAAATGCTTCGAAGAAAAGGCATCAGAGACTACACATAGTAAAGTGCGAATTGAATAACATGCGCAGAATACTTGAGCAAATGCAAAAGTTAAAGGCTTGCATAAGTAAGAATCAAACGACTCTTGAACAAAAAGAAGAAAATATGTCTTTATTTACAAGAACGGGTTAAAACGTTACAAGTGCAAAATGGGAAAAGAAAATGCTAAACTGCAGCGCTTCCGGAACTAGGAGGAAGAGAAGTATCTGCATTGCCGGGAAGGGTAGGTGTTTCCGCCGATGACTCAACGCTTTCCCCATTTTGGTTTTCGGCCTCATCGCCTTCCGATCCTTCTTCAGTTTTAGAAAACTCGGAATCGGAATCAGAAGAACCTGGAGCATTAGACTGCACCGGGAGTCCCTTGTTTTGCAGCCAACTTAAGCTCTCGGGCCTTAGCAATTTCGGCATCAACATCAATGATACCAGCTTCGGCCTCTTCCAAGGTTTTCCTCCTCATGCTATAAATGGAATAAGGTTTTTCAACAATGAGGGAAGCCGCTCGGTGCTTAAGTTCTTCTTTTAGTTGAATAACCTCGGCAGAAAGGTTTTCCCGGGAAGATCTAGCAGATTTGAGGCTGACGTCAAGCTCGCAGACAATTGAACTAAAGAGCCTATTATGCTCGATAGTTTTCCTGAACTTCTCTTCTAGCTGGGCATGTTTCACCTCCACAGCAGCAAGCTCTTCACTTTTCGAGTTCAAGGCTGCCTCCAAGTTAATCACTCTTTCAGCAGAGGAAGCCTCACCGTCAGTTGCAGCAAGAATGACATTCTGGACTCTTGCCCATTTGGCCCCATCAAAATTAACCCTCAGCGGCCTAATTTATTGGCTGAGGGTTACCACTTCTTGCTCGCTTTACTGCAAATGAGCCTCCAAAGCAGCGGCCTCAGTAGATCTGGTTTCCAGTTCTTAAAGGCGGAGAACAATTCCCATTCCGCCAAAAGTTGATCCCGTTCAGAAGTAAGTTGTTCCTTTTCACGAATCAACCTTTGAAGGCCCTCAGAGGCAAGAAAGTTGGCCTATAAAATAAGAAGAGGAAACACTTAGAACACATTCGTTCAAAAGTAGAAGAGATAACATAGGAAAGAAGGAACGTACCGTCGCGCGTTATACATAGCAAACATCAACAAACACTCGCCCGAGAGTGTCTGAATATTTACCCAATCTTTCTCTGAAGCCAAAGGCTTCAGGTAATTAGCAAGCTCCACCGGCTGTGATAGCAGGTTGCACCCGGTAGAGACCGAAAGAGTAATGTTCCTCCTCCTTTGTGGATCTTCAGAAGGAGCAACATAATTTTGCCCCAAGTTCCCATGAACTGGGGACTGTGGAAGAGGAACACCTTCTTCATGGTCAGGTGAGGTCGATGAATATGGTGTAGCAACCGCTGGTGGAAGAGTAGACGAAGATGGAAATGATATAGCAGTTTCTAGTGTTAGTGAAGGTGGAGATGAAGCTGATGGAGTTGAAGAGTGAGAAGCAGCTACATCAAATGCAGTGCTGGTTGTTTGACGCTCGCCAACCAAAGATAGCAAGGACTTGGTACTCAGCCCCACAACACCGGTTGTAGCAATTGGGGCCCGAAAGCGGGAGTTGGCATATTTTACCAAATCAGACTCTCCTCAAAGTGCCGAGACATCGTCTTCGGTTGGTGTAACTATCTCAACAGGCCGAGCATCCTATTGATATGATGAGGATCGTCGCCTTCTATGTAAAGAAGCTCCCTCATCAACAGCTTCTTCAGTATCATCAATCGTCACGGTGTCTACGACCGGCCTAGAAGGAGGACCAGTCATCATCGCCACCTGAGATGATTCGAGGGCATCAACCTTTGCCTTTTTATTCTTTTCCCTAGCCGCGTAGGAGCGTCTTCTCTTTGTTTGATTATCCTCCGGTCGAGGACTCCGTAAAGAAATATTTGCACCCGAAACAGGCCCATAGATACTTGTTCGAGTAAGTGCTTCTTGAAGCAGCCTCGCTGCATCAGCAGGATCAGCCAGAACGTCCTCCTCGGGGACAACAACAGAGCCCGCAAGTAGACCTAATTCCATGAACAAAGTCAGAAGAGTTCAACCAAGTTCTTCATATACAAAATGGAAGCAAGGTAAATTAAAGTTACCATGATTTTTGGCCTTCCACCCATATCTAAGGGCTAGTTCTTTCCACGAACGAGTTTCGGGCGTTGTGACGTCCAAAATTTTCTGAACCCACCGGTTTAAACCTTCCACCACCAGTGGGAGCCACCGAGTTGCTGAAATATGCGAAGGGTGAAGAGATGATACGGCCATAGAAGAATATTTAGTAAGAGTAATATTATACAAAGAACTTACGAGTGCGGTTCCAAGCAACCGGAAAGGATGAAGCCATTATCGGAATGATGTCATTGGTAGCAAGTGCAACGAACCACTGCATCCACCCACGGTCGTTGTCATCATTCATGCTAGACAACAAAGCATGGGGGCCATGCTTGCAAAGGTTTATCATTCCCCCGCGAAAGAATCTGGGGGAATAGAGATTCATCACATGAGCTAAGGTTAGCTCCTCTCTAGTTTCTTGGCACAAACGTCGGAGGCAGGCGATCGTCCTCCATACTGAAGGACTTACCTGTGCCAAACATACCTGGTAGCGAAGGCGAAATTCCGCAATCACGGAATCAAGCTCTCCGCTCAAAGAAAACGCACCCAAAGTGAAGGGATACGTGAAAAAGTATGTAAAACTCTCCTTGGGAAGGGTCATTCGCTACGATAGACCAGGAGGGATGATTTCCAATTCATTGCAGCGGCAGTCCTCCTTCACAGCAGGGATACTGGAAGGACAAATGGAAGAAGGGTGCCTACTAACAGCCCATGTACGAGGGTTACCAGTAGGAAATTTCTCTTCGAAATCCTTTGAAGTACTAAGCCTCCTTGGGATGATGGAATCCACTGTTGGAGGAATGGAGTCCTCGATTTTGTTCTTATTCTTTGAAGAACCACCACGTTTGGAAGAAGAAGCCATTGGGAAAGAAGAAGGTAAAGAGTTTGTGTTTGAAGAAAATTAGAAAAATGATGGAAAACAAGGATGCAAATCAGAAACTCAAGCAATTGTGAAGCGTAAAAGAAAAGAAAGTTGCATATAAGTAATATTCCGGCGGCTAAATTCATGGCCACGATTACCTCGATAATCGGTAAAGGCTGTGCTGAATCATGGGATGACGCATTTTCGAGGCATTAAATACGGAGAGACGTGCGTCTAATCAACTGTCAGCGACCTTCAGAGGGAGTTATAGTAATTCATGCCAAAAAGGTGGTTCTACCAACTTTCCGGTAACACAAAGTTATGTCACCGAAAAGCTGAGGGACTATCTGTATAGGGTAAAATATGATATGACACGTGGCTGACTAAAAGAAGGATACGTGGAATCCAAATAGGATGGTTGAGGACCAAACGCAGCCACTACGCTTGTCATCGGAACGAATAACGTTCATAAAAGTGTATTAAAAGCTCTACGCCCGGTAGCATTTACTAAGAAATATTCTATAGCATTAAGAACAATGGTCCGTTACAGATAATTTGGCATTTATACTCAACGTTATATCTCAATCAATGATGCTCATAATTCACATTAAAGAAGGGTACGATCCTATGACCTTTTTCATTAGACATAGCTATAAATAGTGAGCTCAGTTATCAGTATATGACACACAAAATTTCTGGCAAGAACATATATTATATTCTATACAAAGTTTTATACAATTTCACTCTCTTGCTTTCTGATCCCATCATTGCTGTGTTCGGAAATCGTGTTCACGGAATCACTATCTTTGCTATTTCATCTACATTCCAAGGTTAAGTACTGCGTATTTTTTTGATTATTATATTATTTCAGGATCAAATTAGTTCACTTGTCTAAAAACCACGTATAAATTCAATTATACCGTTTTACGGGTAAACAAATAGGTTTGTTAGATATCCAGAATAACTGAATAAGATAACTGTGGATCTCTCAAGTTCTCAAGCATGCCATTGCCACATCACCGATAGTGGCGCAAAAGACGACCTCGTGACATTGACCTCAACAAAAACTATGTTACTCCTCTCCCATTTTAATATACTTTCTTTCTTAATAAATAAGTCTCAAATAAATAACATTGTTCTCTTTCTGAAACTTATTTAATCTTAGTATTTAAAATTTATCTTAATGACGTGATTTTTTGCGACCCATTTGATTTAAAAGTTAATTCTTTTATAAGAAAAGAGGAAATGTAAAGCCATGAAACTCTCATCTCTGTTTATTTAACCGAATAATTTTGTTACTTTGCATATATTTGATCTATATATCAAAACTCTTCTTTAATTTCTTACATATTCACATAAAAGAGGACGGAGGACAAATGGTACTCCGTAAGAATAAAGTAAGGGCAGTATGATTTGAAGTCAAGTTTATGGTGGGATTAACTGGTATAGTTATATTGAGATTAGTTATTTTGAGATTAGTTATTCAATTCTGGTATTATTTCTTATTCACTGTTTGATATGCTGTATTAATGCTGTGATTGTCAATTTTACTGTTTTATCCTGAAATTACTATTCCACCTTCTAGCATATATAAGTTATTTCGGTACTATTTTTAATCTCGGAATAACTTATCTCACGATTAGTAACCAAATAAGGGATAAGATGATACTGAATTTTTATCTCGGGATTAGATTTTGCTTATCCATCACACGACCTTTAAGATTAAAAATAATTCAGTTATACTCTCCTGCTGTCAACTATAGTTCCATTTGCTCCTCTATATAAACCAGCCAATACCTCTTTCATTAATACACCAACACCAAATATAGTTCCTTCTCACTCCTTCCCTCTCTCTCTCTCTCTATCATATAAATCTTTCCTCTCAAAAGAATCATGAGAACAGACATAGAAAGCCTTTGGGTTTTTGCTTTAGCTTCAAAATGCAAATCTTTCTCCTCCTTAAACTCAATTATTTTCCCACTTTTTCTTGTTCTCATTTGGCTAGTTATGAACCTTATTTACTGGTCTTACCCTGGTGGTCCTGCTTGGGGCAAACACAAATTGAAAAATAATTCTTCTTTAGTGTCAAAACCAATTCCAGGCCCAAAAGGGTTTCCTATAATAGGAAGTATAAACCTTATGGTTGGTTTAGCACACCACAAAATATTAGCCATGGCAGAAAATTTACAAGCCAAACGTTTAATGTCTTTTAGCCTAGGTGAAACAAGAGTCATTGTTACATGTAATCCAGATGTAGCAAAAGAAATACTCAACAGTTCAGTTTTCGCTGATCGTCCAGTTAAAGAATCAGCCTATAGGCTAATGTTTAATAGAGCAATTGGTTTTGCTTCTTATGGTGTTTATTGGAGAACACTTAGAAAAATTTCAGCTGCTCATCTTTTTTCTCCTAAGCAAATTATAGCCTCTGAAAAACCAAGGTCCCAAATTGCAAAACAATTAGTTACTATGTTTAAAGACAGTCCAAATGACATTTTACGTGTTAGAGATGGTTTAAAATTGGCTTCTTTAAATAATATGATGTCTTCTGTTTTTGGAAAATTTTACAATCTTGATAGTTGTAATATGGAGATTGAGGAGTTGATGAAATTGGTAGATGAAGGGTATGAATTATTGGGTATGCTTAATTGGTCTGACCATTTATCTTGGTTATCTGAATTTGATCCACAGAAAATTAAACAGAGGTGTTCAGAGATTGTGCCAAAAGTGAATAAGTTTGTGAGAAGGATTATTGAGGAACATAAGGCTCAATCAGGTGCAAATCATCGTGATTTTGTGGATGTTTTGCTATCTCTTCAAGGTTCAGAGAGTTTATCAGAATCTGATATGATTGCAGTACTTTGGGTAAGCGAACTTCGTGTCAATTAGCACGGAATTTAAGGAAAAAAAAACTTTTAAAACTTATTATCTAAAATAGTTTATGTATATGCGTGGTTATAAATCGTTTCATTAAGGATCAAATTGTAAGATTAAAGTTACATTCTTTTTAAATTTAGAAAAAGATCGTTCTTTTTTAAACTGACTAAAAAAAAAATAGGATCATTCCTTTTGAAACATAGGGAATAGAAAACAAAACGAACATAACTAACCAGTTCTTTTTCTTCTTAAATGCCCAGTCCTTTTCGAGAATTTTTGCTCCTTAATATCTTTTGGCTACTATGTCGGTGTTGTTTGTACATCATGCTATTTTACAATTTATAATTTAAGAAAATGACCTTTTTAGATCTCTTACGTATAAAAGATAAATCCCTTACGTGTAAAAATAAATCTTCCATGTGTGAAAAAAGAGTTTGGGTCATAAAACTAAAAACAAAGACAAAACCAATTGACACGCTCTTTTTAATTTGTCATAAAAATCTTTTTTCTTTTATAAATTTTGTGCATAGTTAAATAAGGTCATTTCTTACTTATTGTGTCAATTATATGAAAAAAGTTTCAAAACGCTGATATATCTTAGGTCAATGCAGGCAGTATCACACTTGGAATCAGCACGTTTATGATTTCATAATCACAATTGGATTGGCAGAAACTACCTCTTCTATTTCTCTTCTTTTTAAATCGGGACCATGGCGCATTTGCTCTTCGATTCTATTTTTATTTAAATACGTAAATACAATATCTAATATGTCCAAAATGCTAATTAATATTCTTTTTGCTTGTGGAGATTTATAGAAGAATAACGAACCATAATCGAAATAGGCTGCAACTAGTTATCTATCTTTGTTTTTTTGGATATTAGTTTGCACTTGTTATGTGTAATTACTTTTTACTAATTTTCACATCATAAGTGTATAAATATTGACGTTTACTTTTATGTGTCGTATTTGCAGGAAATGATATTTAGGGGGACTGACACCGTGACAGTGTTGCTAGAGTGGATATTAGCACGAATTGTCCTTCATCCGAATGTCCAGTCAAAAGTCCAAGCCGAGATAGACAGAATTGTTGGTAGATCACGAGCCGTAACAGAATCCGACATAACAGAGATGATATATTTACCTGCGGTAGTAAAAGAAGTACTCAGGTTGCACCCTCCTGGCCCACTACTGTCATGGTCCCGCCTTTCGATAACGGACACCATAGTGGATGGTTATCACGTGCCGGCTGGGACCACGGCCATGGTGAACATGTGGGCCATCACGAGGGATGCAGAAGTTTGGACCGACCCTCTTACGTTTAAGCCCGAAAGGTTCGTGACCAAAGCTCATACCGACGTTGATTTCTCGGTGTTAGGGTCTGACCTAAGATTGGCACCATTTGGGTCCGGAAGGCGATCTTGCCCCGGAAAGACACTTGGCTTGACCACAGTCACTTTTTGGGTTGCAACGCTTTTGCACGAATTCGAGTTTGGGCCCGGTAGCAACGTTGACTTGTCTGAGGTATTGAAGCTCTCTTGTGAAATGGCCCACCCACTTATGGTCAAGATCCGATCCAGACGTACTACATCAAATTAAATGTGATACAATATTTATTTAAAAAAAGGCAGTTCCTCTTTATATTCGTCTACTGTTTGGTCATTTTAATGTTTGATTGTAACACTTCTTCTTTTTATTTTTCCTCTTTTTTACTTTGCGTTGATGTTTAGACAGTAATTTTGGGTTTGCTTGTACAAATGATGGTTCACCTACGGTAAATATATCGTTCTCTCTTTAAAAAGATTGACACTTTTCAGTTTTCCTTAATAAAAAGCATTTATAACCACGTAAATATTATTACAAGTTTCAAAAATTTTAAAGTCATACAAATGTTATGACTTATTTAAGACTAAAAATCTCACAAATCTTTTTTTCTTTATTAAAATTTATGTTAAGTCAAACTATGATAATCTATTTAAAACGGAGGAAGTATTATTAATTATTAAAATGATTTACTCTTTCTTTGTTTTATTTCTTTATCAGTTTGTTTAAAAAAGATAATATCTTTCTATATTTAAAAAATAATTTAATCTTAAACTTCTTATTTTTATCTTTAATGGATTGGTTTTTTAACCACATAAATCTCATGGTATATTTCTTGAACTTTTTGACCGGCCAAATTTTTCCACATAAAATAAAATGGTCAGACAAGGAGAAAATTTGTTCTAAACAAGCTTACATGTTTTGTCACTTAGAAACTAAAAACTGACTGCCGTTACAAAAATATTGAATATTGTTGATAGATAGACTCTGAATTTGAACAAAAATAATTATTTCAGCTACATGTTTAAAAGAACCGTATATAGAATATAAAAGATTCATTATGTTTTTCCACCTAATAATAAATAAAGCATAATGAATAACCTAAAGAAAATTTTCAATGTCGATCAATTATGAGAATTAGAATATTAAATAGAGAACATAAGATGACGTTGGTATGCCCTATGTATTAAGTATAAGTATGTCAAATTAATAGTTTTGGATTTATATCCACATTATCCATATCTGATCCGAAATAAAATCTCCTCATCATCTCTGCCTTGTCAAAAAACAATAGCTCAAGATTTGGTAGAGGAAGTTGTTTACCCGTAAAATTATACAATTGAATTTCTACTGTGGTTTATAGACACGTGAATTAACTTGATTCAAAAGTATAAAATAAACGAGAATGAAATCAAGAATGAAGAAATACAACCATACTGGAATGATGAGCTTCTCTGGAAGCAATAGTATGAACAATATTAATAACAAAACAAAGCAAGTAATTTTATAATTTGAGAGCAAAATATAGCGTTTTTGTACAAAATATTTTCCGTGTCCTCCAATGAATACTACTTCTCCTATTTATAGCCATATTTAGGGAGATAAAATCCCCAAATCAAGCTCCTTTTGAATGAGAATAAAGCCGTCATTGATGAATGCATAACGGTTGGCTATAAATGCAAATATTCTTTGTAACAACTACTCATTGAATGCTATCTGATATCAATTTTTCAAATATTTATTATTGGTTACCCTGTCTTCGGAATTCACCCAGTACCGATCACATACTTGCAACCGGTATCAACTATTTGCCGACTCACATCCTACCTATCCTCAACTCTACGTGTCACCTCCTCATTCGTCCAACTATCACTAAGCATACAGATATCCCCCTACTTTTCGGTGATAATACTCTAGTGTTACCGGAAAGTAGAGAAAACCTCTTTCCTTAGCGGGTAAGTGTCTGAACAGTTTATGACACTTGAAAGGACGCGCTTCTCTTCGCATTTAATGACCCAAACATGTGCTACCCCACAATTTGACAAATATTTTTGCCAGTTTTCAAAGTAATCATGACCACAATTTTTCTGTCTATAAACCTCTTCATTACTCATATTTTTACTCTCTACATTTACAACTCCTTCTTCTTCTATGATTTACCTAAGAACCCTACTTCCAATCCTCCCAGTAAAATCATTCTTCACAAATTTCTTACCACCAAGTCTTCTAACACTGTCGTCATCGGAAACTCTGGCCTTCTCTTCCGTGGAGGCCCAAAGAAGAACAAAATAGAAAAGGTTGATGTCGAGTCTGAACTTCCTACCGTGAACTCCATCATACCCCTTCAACTTACCACCAAATCTATTTTTCAAGAACAAAAAGATCCCATTAACCCCAAAAGTGACAGGCACTGACCTGTTCGTAGGTACCCTTCTTTCATTCATCTTTCTAGCATCCCTGTTGTGAAGGAAGCATGGAACAATATTGAAATCATTGCCCCTGATGAAATAGAAAGGGCCACGTTTTTCAAACTAGGCTTCATGTATATTTATGCATACCTTCACCTTGGGAGTGGGTAAAGAAATTGACCCACTTATTTTGGAATTTTGTCACCTGTACCAAATCTATTTGGCACAAGCAGGCCCATCAGTTTGGTGTACGGTGACTTGCCTCTGCCAATTGTGTTTTAAAACAGGAGAAACACTAATCCTTTCTCACATAATGAATCTCTATTCTCCAGAGATCTTCCATGGGGGTATGTTAAAACTTCGCAAACGCAGTCATCATGCCCTTCTTACTAGCATTGACGATGACAATGACTGTCGATAGATGAAACGGTTCGTTATCATTGCTAGCATGGACATCCTCCTACCACAACACCTACCTTTCCTAAATCATGGAATCTTTTTCGTAAGTCTTCGGATATATTTTTCTTTCTATGTTTAAAAAGACCTTCCATCGTTACTAACTTTATATTTTTCTTATTTCAGCTACTCATTGGGAACCACCGCGGGTTCAAGATCTTTTTGTACCACACATGACTTTCGAAGGGATCCATTTTGTATCCCCGACATCGAGGTTCTCATTGGGAAGTCAAACAGGTACTGCAAAATTCCCTTTTCTGGAGGAGAGCTCGTGAATCTACCTCGCTTCTGGTAAAGGTGCCTCCTCCCGGAGTCCCCAGCCCAAAAACAAGAAACCAAAGAGGAAATGTACCTCCTCGCTTGGGACTCGGGAGAAGAGAGTGAAAGGAACGCCAACCGAACCAGCCACAGTGGTCCTTGATGATGAAGAAACCGATGATGAAGTGGTTACCCTTTAGAGAAGAAAAATACCTTCATCAGCTCAATCGGCTGCTCAGCCGGGAGAGCCTCGAACACCACCACAGGGGGAAGTCCAGAGACTCTTTAGGGAAATGGATTTGGTTGAAAACGTCGATTCTCGTTTTCCGGCTCCTATCGACACCTCTGGTCAAAGGAGTTCACTCCCTGATGTTCCTCCACCACTGACTTTTGAGCCAATAACAACCGCCTCTCCTTCTACACTAGCTGCTACCTCTCCGCTGGCGCCATCAAAACAGATGGAAGATGCTCCTTTCCTACGGTCACTCGACCATGGAAATTTAGGAAATACTTCCTCGGCACCCACTTACGACCCTCATGGAAAACGAAATTTCATCCTTACGATTTTGAATGAGTGTCATATATATTTCAAGCCGGTGGCGCTTGCTAATTATCTTAAGCCGCTAGCCACAAAAAACGATTAAAGAAAAATGGACTCTCTTTCTACGGAGTGTCTGTTAAACAACAACATGCACTGCTCGACATATGTATCAATATAATCATCTCCACCACTCTTCATTTGTTATATTTTGAATTAATAACATTAGCTTTAACCTCTTCTGGCCAACCTTCTTGCTTCCGAAGGTTTGTAAAGGTTTACCTTAGATAAACAGGCACTTACTTCAGAACGAGATTAAGTTTTGGTTGAATAGAGTTAGCTTGATGAGCGCCTCCCAGTGATAGAAGCAAAAATTGCTCAAATGGATGATCTTGATGCCAGCTTGCAGCAATCCGAACAGGATAGAATGGCCCACAGCCAAGAGGCCGCTTAATTGCATGAAGACCTTAAGGATGCAAAGGCTAAAAGGGCTAAACTACATGATACCGTGACTGCTGCTGCCGAGCGCGAGTTTGCTTTCATGGAGCAAGTCAGCAACTTGGAGGCTAACTTGCGCTCTAAACCAAGGAGGCCAATGTTGTCGAGGAGAAGAGATCAAGAATGGAGAAAGGCTCAAAAGGGTCATGGAGAAGAATCAACTTCACCCGACCACCAATGTTGAGTTTGATTCCAAAATCAATATTATGAAAGCTGAAAATGAAAAGCTCCAATCCAAGATTAAAAAACTCCGAGCTAAAATCCAAGATCAAGAAGATTCTATCCTCTTCGAGAAAACCTATGCCATATATCATACAGAGAGGAAGAATTCGGAGAAGGCTAAAGAAGGCCTTGCAAGAATTGATGACTACATTGCCAAAGCTCGTGAACTAGAGACAACCTCTCTCAAGAACCTCCCAGATCAGCCCACTACTTCTGAATCCTCGAATACTAACTCCGAGTATTCGGGAACCAAAGAGGAAGCTGAAGAAGATGGAGATAAGATGAAGGCCCTGATCCGGAAGCAGAACAACCTTCTCCCAATAAAGAAAACGAAGATTCTTCTCTCCCTTCGGGTTCTGGCAGCAATAATTAATGTATATATTTTTCTTTTCTTTTGTAACTATGCCAACACTTCTTTATTGAGTTTGGAATTTTAATTAATGAAAGAAATATTCTTTTTCATTTAACTAACATAGCTTCGGGAATCTTTTCACATCCGATAGCTTTTGACTAAGGGCATAAATATTTTCGGAATCTACCCTTTGACTATGAGGGTTTTATAAGAGAGGTCCCTTATGTTTACGGTGCTCTTGAAGAGAACATCTCATGTTCATTCCATCACAAGCATTTGAAGTTTTAACTAACTTTCAAACGATAAAGTAAATTAATTTATCATTCAAACAAGAAATAAGATAAAAATAAAAGGACTTTTATTTATTTCCTTTATCTTTTAAAGTACATTTACGTAAACATTCTTTTGCTTAAGTAAATAAAGCTACCAATACATGTGGCTAACTTGTACAATTTGTTTGTACGTGGCTTATCATACAGTCTGTGGTACTGATAAGACATTGATCCAGGTTCTAACAGTCCCCCATCTTCGTAACACTTTTAGTGTCTTCATATAGAATAATTCCACCAGTGTTCGGATGCTAAGAATGAGAATTCGAACACTGGAAGTCTTTTTTTTGCAGATGACCCTTTCTTCGTAGTATGATTTACATTGCTGTCTCATTAAAAACCTTGCCAGAAAAGTCTAATTGGGACAAAAACTAGACGAAGGGAAAAAGAGTGCAACACATATTTTCAGTACCAGGAAGGATCATTATCAATAGTACCTTTTTAGGTGAGTTGTGTTCCGATTTCTTGGCAATTTAACTCCATCTTGATTTTTCAATTGATATGAACCTTTACCGATTATAGTTGATACCCGGTAAGGTCCTTTCCATGTTGGTTCCAGCTTCCCAGCATTAACTTTTCGAGTACTTTGAATAACTTTTCTCAAAACCAAATCCCCAACTTTGAAATATCAGAGATTTTCTATGCGGTTGTAATACCTTTTCATCCTTTTCTTTTGTGCCACAATCCTCACATACGCCAGATTCCGGTGTTCTTCAAGCAGATCCAGTTTAAGCAACAATGCTTCATTATTTGTCTCCATGTTTGCTCGGAAAGACCTTAGGGTTGGTTCTCCCACTTCTACCGGAATCAAAGCCTCCGAACCTTTAACAAGTGAGAAGGGTATTTCACCCATGCTCGACTTCGCTGTGGTCCGATATACCCACCACACACCCCATAGCTCATCTAGCCACTTGCCTTTAGCATCTTCTAACTTCATTTTAAGGTTTTAGATTATTACCTTATTTGTTGATTCCGCCTTTCCATTAGCACTTGGGTGGTACGGTTAAGATTTAATTCGTTTGATCTTCAATCCTCCCAAAAACTTTGTGACTTTGGAACCTATAAACTGTGGCACATTGTTATAAGCAATTTCTTTTGGTATTCTAAACCGGCAGACGATTTGATCCCATATAAAATTGATCACTTCTCATTCTCCGATATTTTGTTAAGTATCTACTTCCACCCATTTAGTAAAATAATCAGTTAAAACTAAAAACTATTTACCTTACCGGTCCTTGTGGTAAGGGACCAACTATGTCCATCCCCCATTTCATGAATGGTCATGGTGACACCATCGAATGCAAAAGCTCCACCGGATGATGAATTAACCATACATGGTATTGACATTTATCACACTTCTATACAAATGTCTTTGCGTCTTGCTCTATCCGGGGCCAATAGTAGCCAGCTCTTATTAGATTGAGAACCAATGAGTCTGCATCGGAATGGTTCCACATACTCCTTCATGAACTTACTTGATCATGTATTCAGCCTCCGATGTCCCTAAACACTGAGCCAATGGTCCTTGCAATGACCTCCTGCATAATTGTCCGTTAACAAGATAGTAACGAGCTGCCTTGGTCTGTAGTGCACGGGATGCTTTTAGGTCTTCAGGAAATTTTCCAAGCCTTAGATATTCTATAAACTAATTCCTCCAATCCCAAATTAAGTTGGTTGAGTTAACTTCACAGCAGTCGTCCACATCCAACACTGAATGCAACAATTGAGCTTACCGCAACGAAATCGGATCCTTTCATTTCTGTGGACGAATCCAAATTGGCCAATGTGTCTGCCTCCATGTTTTCCTCCCTTGGAATGTGTATTATTGACCACTCCCTGAACCGGGAAAGTAATACTTGAACCTTGTTTAAGTATTTTTGCATGCGCCCCTCCTTGGTGTCGAAAATTCTGTATATTTGGTTCATCACTAGCTAGGAGTCGCACTTTATTTGAATGACCTCGGAACCTAGTCCTCGAGCTAATTCAAGTCTTGCAACCAAAGCCTCGTACTCGACTTCATTATTAGTTAGTGAGACAGTTCTAATGGCCAGTCTAAGGGTTTCCCCCTAAGGAGTGATTAATACTACCCCGAGACCAGACCCTTTTATGTTGGAAGCTCCATCTGTAAACAAGGTCCAAAAGCTTGATACCGTACCTGGTACCAACACTGCTTCTTTAGCATCTAAAGGCATTAAACCCGGACTAAAGTCAGCCACGAAGTCGGTCAAAACTTATTTTTTAATTGCAGTCCTGGGCTTGTATTCAATGTCAAATTCACTAACTTTGACTGCCCAATTAGCCAACTGACCTAACAACTCAAGATTATGAAGGATATTCCTCGAGGGAAAGGTTGTAACAACGGCTATAGGATGATATTGAAAATAAGACCTAAGCTTTCGAGAGGCAACTACAAGAGCTAAGGCCAACTTTTAAGGCCAATTTTTCAAGGTGCGGATATCGTGTCTCTTCTTCTTCCCGGACCAAAACAACATGTACCGCTACTTTTGAGACCGCCAGATAAATCAACAGTTGCTCACTTTCTTCTAGTTTGACAACACCAAAGAGCTAGACAAGTACCTTTTTATATCTTTCAGTGCATGTTGGCATTCCAGATCCACACGAAATCGTTCTTCTTTTTCAAAAGTAAAAAGAAGTGATGGCACTTCTCCGAAGACCTATGTACTTCCTTCACACTTGTTAACTGGTCCAGGATATCCTCGATGGCTTTGATTTTATCGGGGTTTACTTCGATTCCTCTTTGAGAGACCAAAAACCCCAAGAACTTATCGGAGCCAACTTCGAAGGCACGCTTCTCCGGGTTGAGCTTCATGTTGTATTTTCTCAGATTATCAAATGTCTCTTGGAGATGATTTAGATGATCTCCTACATTAAAAGACTTAACTAACATGTCGTAAATATAAAATTTCATTGTCTTTCTATCTATTTTTCAAACATTTTATTAACAAGCCTCTGATAAGTGGCTCCGGCATTTTTAAGACCAAAAGTGTAACGACCCGGCAGGTCATTTTGTGTATTATAGCATTGTCCCTCTATTTTATTTCTTCTTCTATATTCATTTGTGTTTATGTGACTTTTCGGGATGGTTGGATTGGTTTTGGGAGAAGTTTCTATGTGAATTGGGGCATTTAGTCCCAAGGTTAGAAGGTTAAGTTAAAAGAGTTGACTGGAGTTTGACTTTTGTGTAGACGACTCCGGAATGGTGTTTTTATAGTTATAATAGGTTCATATATTTATTTTGGACTTAGGCATATGACAGGATGTTGATTTGGAGGTCCGTAGTTTAATTTTATGTTTTTTGGCGAAAGTTGGAAAGTTGAAAGTTTGGATGGTTGAGAAATTTGACCTGGAGTTGACTTTGTTGAGATCGGGTTCGGATTTTGGTTCCGAAAGTTGGAATAGGTCCGTTGTGTCATTTGGGACTAGTGTGAAAAATTTGAGATCATTCATAGTTGATATGTTATGATTCGACATGAGTTTTAGAAGTTGGAAGTTCATTAGTTTCATTAGGCTTGAATTGGAGTGCGATTTGTGGTTTTGTTGTTATTTGATGTGATTTGAGTAAGTTCATATTGTGTTTTAGGACTTGTTGGAATATTTGGTTAGGGTTCTGGGAACCTCGGGTGTGTTTCGGATGAGTTGTGGATCACGTTTGGACTTAGAGGTTTTGTTGAAGAAATTTGTCTTCGGGTGTTTTCACACATGTGGTGGGATTGACCGCAGATGCGGCCTTTTGTGCGCAGGTGCGATGTTAGCCTCGCTGGGGGAATGGTCGCAGTTGCACAAGGTCTTTCGTAGAAGCAGATGTGCTTCTGTGAGGATGGGTCCGCAAAAGCGGAGTTTGGCTAGAGCTGGGGAAGAACGCAGGTGCGATGCAGATACGGGAAGGTGATCCCAGAAGAGGAGAATGGACGGAGGCCTGGGAGTCCGCAGATGCAGTATGTCAGTCGCAGAAGCGGTCCCGCAGGTGTGGATAAGGGACCGTAGATGCGCATCGTCGGGATTTAAGTAGGTTCCACAGATGCATAATTTTGACTGCAAAAACGGTATCACATGTGCGATTTAGGGAGCCACATATGCGAGAAACGCTAGGCAGATGTTAAAAACAAGGGTTTTGGCCATTTTTCTCATTTTGGATTTGTGAAGCTCGGTCTAAGGAGAATTTTGGAGTACCTTTCATCATAATTGAAAGGGTAAGTGACCTTTACTCACTTTTAGTGTTAGATATTAATTACCCAGTGATTATTACACCTAATTTATGAGGATTCAAGGTGGGATTTTGGGTTCTTTGGACTATGTCATTGGAGTGTGAGGTTTGATGATTTGAGGGTCGATTTGTGGTTGGAATTGGGTGGTTTTTGTATGGTTGGACTCGTAGTTTAATGGGAGTTCAAATATTATGAATTTTGTTAGGTTGTGAGGTACGAGACCGGGGTTGACTTTTTGATTTTGGTTAAAGATCTTAGTTTTACCAGTTGGAATCAAGTCCTATAACTTTTATTGATTATATTAACTTCATTTGGCTAGATTCCTTTCGTCTGGAGGTTGATTCACGCATGAAGGGCTTGTTGGAGTAGAGACTTGGCTTGCTTGAGGTAAGTTTCTTATATAAATTTGGTTGAGGCACTAGTTGCCTGAGTTAATTGTGATAGCTACTTGCTATGGGTGCATATGTGTGTGGGGATTGAGCCCATGTGCGAGCACCGGTGTATTTATCCATGCTCGGGGTAATTCTTAGGCTATGTCATACCTTGAATTGATTGTTAAGCTTTAAGTTGTGATGTTTCTCATAGTTGTACCTTGTTGTGAGCCATTTGATCCATGTTTTGAGATTACATAGAGGCTAATCTCATGATTGAACTTGATATTTGCTATTTTCGTGATGCAATTTCTAATTTGAGCTATGATATCACACTTTTCACATGCATACATATTATCATGTCACTTATACCAGTTCAGTAGCATGAAATCTGATATTCTTTAATCATACACATGTGCTCTTATATATTTACTTATGTATGATATAATTTGGACTGGATGCTTATGACCACGGTGGGCAGATTGTGTTGTTATGCCTGTGACCATGCCTGTCCGTAACCACGCCGGCCCATAACCACGTCGGGTAGATTGTGTTGTTATGCCTATGACCACGCCATGTTGACTGTGTTATTATACCTGTGATCATGCCGGGTAGATTGTGTTGTTATGCATGTGACCATACCAGACAAATTATGATATTGAACTTGTGACCACGCCGATGTAATGACCTGACTGGTCATTTTGTGTATTTGCACATCGTTCACCCTTTTTATACTTCACACATGTGTATTTGTGGCTTTATGACTTTTGGGGTTGGTTAGTTTCGTTCCAGGAAGGTTTTGGGTTGATTTGGACCCTTGGATTTTTGGCTTATAGCCTAAGTTAGAAATATTGAACCGAGCTTGACTTTTGTTAAAATGACCCTAGAACGATAATTTGATGGATTCGGTATGTTCGTATCGTGATTTTGGACTTGGGAGTATGTCCGGAATCGAATTCGGAGGTCCGTAGGTTAATTTGTGTTGTTTCGCCGAAAGTTGGCAATTTGAGGTTTAAAATATTTCCTAAGTTTGACCATAGGTTGACATTTGTCTATCGGGGTTGGAATTTGGTTTTGGGACTTGGAATAGGTCCATTATGCTATTTAGAACTTGTCTGCAAAATTTGGTATCATTTGGAGTTGATTTAATAGGATTCAGACGCTTGGTTGCAATTCTAGAGGTTCTTGAACTTTTCTTTGAAATTCATATGTTTATATGTCCGATTCGTAGTTCTAGATATTGTTTTTGTGTTTTGATCGTGTGAACAAGTTTGTATGATGTGTTTAGACTTGTGTGGATATTTGGTTTGGAGCCCCGAGGGCTCAAATGAGTTTCGGACGTGATTCGAAATGATTTTGGACTGAAACAGGATTTGCTGGCGTGCTGGTGCTCTGATGTCACAATTGCGAGCACCAGCCTCGCAATTGTGAAGTGAACAAGTGAGGGTCAGTATCGCAATTGCGATGTCTCACTCGCAATTGCGAGCATAGGCCAATCTCGGTAGACTCGCAATTGCGACATATTTTGTCGCACTTGCGAAGGGGACATGATTCGCAATTGCGAACCCAATGTCTCATTTGCGAAGTCCCCCTTAGGTTGTCAGTAGCCGCATTTGTGAGAAATTCTTCGCAATTGCGAGGGTTCACAAATGCAAACCTAGTGTCGCAATTGCGATATCTTTAACTGAACAAAAAGCTAGGAGTCGGGATATATTAGTTTCTCTCATTTTAGAACCCTAGACTCGGTAGGAGGTGATTTGGATAGGGGATTTTCATGTATAAATATTGGGTAAGTGATTATCATCAATTTCTAAGTATATTTCATGATTATATCTTAGATTTAGCATTTAATTTATAAGAATCAAAGAGTAAGAATGAGAATTTTTGTCAAAGTTTTGAACAATGAATATTTGAGTTTTGAGAGTCGATTTGAACTCTGATTTGAAAATAAAACACATATATGGAATCGTGGGTTACGGATAGTCGGAATCTACCCTTTAACCCGGGTTTTGATTAGGCGGGCCCCGGGTTGACCTTTTGGGAATTGTGTAAAGATCAAAGCTTTATCTATTGTAATTGGTTTCCCTTGCATTGCTTTATAATATTAAGTTATTTTTGTTTGGATTTGAGCCGTGCGGAGGCAAATTGTAGGGGAAAAGCTATATTCAAGGGTGGATTTGGCCTAGTTGAGGTAAGTATCCTGCTTAACTTTGTGTGGTGGAACTACCCCTTAGGATTTGGGTTGATTGTGCTATTTGTATTATGTGGATGACGTGTGCACGAGGTGACGAGTGTATGCACGGGCTATATATGATATTTGACCGATGTAGACTATATAAACTCTTTCCATGCCTTTAGTTGTTGTCATAACATGTTATACCTTTCATTGTTAGTCTACTCTTACATGCTCTATTTGACGTTGTTAGCACTTTTTCTATCTCTTACTTTGTTATATTTGCTCTCATATGTTGTAGTTGAAGTTGTTACCTCCCTTATTGCCTTGTTACCTCTTTATTGTTGCATTATTCTTGCTTGAAGTTGATATTTTGTGGGAATTATCTTCTTGTTGGGTTATTGACATTGAAGTTGTGAAAGCTATTATCACATTGAGGTTGAAGATGTGGATTGTTGAGATATCTTTCCTTGTTGAGCATTTATTATTCATTTTGTCATTATTGCAATTCTTGTGTATATTGTGGTTAAACCAAGGGCTATTTGTTGTGAAAAAATTGGTATTGTTGATTTTGGCAAGTTGTGGCATATGGGCACTTATGGTGCGGATTGATTATTATATTGTGATATTGATACGTATGCAATGGTATAAGGATAAGGGTTGATATGCATGCAGTAAGATAAGGTGGGAATTGATATGCGTGTTGCTAGTAAGGGAATTACTTGAAGCCATATTGTGAGATAAGGGGGTTAAAATGCGTGTAGCTATTTCGGAAAAATGTTTTTAAAAATCAATGCAAGGCTCACGTGGTGATATAAGGAAAGATTTTGATTGAAATTGTTAAATGTGAATGTGAGACGGTACCTCAGTTGTGATTCTTGCTGTAAATTCCATGTTAAAAGAGGCTTGTTGGTTGAATAGTTCTTGTTGCTTTCTTCATTGTCTCACTTATATTTGTCCGTGTTTGACTACTTGTTGTTTCATCGTGTGTTCGCTGCTTGTTGCCTTTACCACTTAAATTTCCGTTGTTAGCTTACATTATTGAACTATTTATTTGTCATTTACTTCCACACTTTTCATTATTAGACTATGCTCTATTATGTTTGGCTTTCTTATCCTAGTAGGTGTCTTGACCTAGCCTCATCACTACTCTACCGAGGTTAGGCTTGATACTTACTAGGTACCATTATGGTGTACTCACACTACCCTTCTGCACATTTTATGAAGATCTAGGTACATCTGCTCGTGCTGGACGCCAGTGATTGATTAGCTATTTTCGAAGACTTCAAGGTACACCTGCTTGATGTTCGCAGGTCTCGAAGTCACCTTCTACTTTTAGTTGTATTACTGTTTATTTTTTGTTCTGAAATAGTAATGTATATCGAGACTATTAGTGTACTTTTGTAGAGCTTATGACTTAGTTCCACCAGATTTTAGGAGTTATTTGTTAGTTATTATATCTTTTGGGGTTTTATCATAATAGTTTAAAATTTAAATTTGATGATTAAGTTATTGTTTATGCTATCTTTCAATATATGTTAGGTTTACCTAGTCTGAGAGACTAGGTGTTATAAGGACATCCTAAGGTGGGAAATTGAGGTAGTGACAACTAGACTGATAGCATGTTGAATTTGTCTGTGCTGTATGTGGATATGGATCCATCCCCCTAGGGTCATCCTATCATGTTTCTCTCTTGATGGTGTACATGCAGATTTGAGAAAAACTTATCAGTGGTTTGCTATGGAAATGAAAATGTTGAGGAAAATCTGGCCAATGTCTGTTTGGATTTTGCATTGCATCTTTACTTGCAATATCCGTGTTATCTACCTGACTTATTTGCGTATCATCTTTATATGCTGAATCATTTACTAAGAAGAGTACTTGAATAATTGTCCACATACACAAACAAATAATTCTTTATGTGCTTTAGGACTTGATCACATTATTGTTCTGTACTTGCCGAATTTATGAAACTGTACAGGTTATAGCAAGTATTATTTGTAATTCTTGCTTCTTTTACCTCGCCGAGGTTCGTTATGATACTTGCTAAGTACATGTGGTCGATTATACTCATACTACACTCTGTACTTAATTGTGCAGATCCAGGTGTCGGACCCAGTCATCAGTAGCAGAGTTGCTTGTTGAGATGATCATCGAGAGATGAGGTAGAACTGTATTCTCGACTGTAGTCTTGGCATCTTTTTTCTTATGTATTGTTGTCCTTATTTCAGACAGTATTATATTTGGCCATTTCAGACTTGTTTTTTTGTATTAGAGCTCATGACTCTGTATCTACCAGTTCTGGGGGATTTATCATGTATTGGTACTATTTTGCTATGTTAAGGATTTAGGCTTATGTTATTTATATTATTTCTGCTATGATGGTTCATTATTGTAATGTTCGGCCTGTCTAGCAAGTGTGTTAGGCGCCATCACGACTAGTTAGAGTTTTGGGGTCGTGACAAAAAGGCATCACATTATAGTAGTATGTGCCAAATTTGTGATAAAAGAAGTTTTCTTTTGATCTTTCGGGTCAATCCTAACTTGATTATACCCGGAATAAGCATAAAAAACTCATTAACTCATGCCCAGCCATATCATCAATCATTTGATCAATATTTGATAACGGGAAAGAGTCTTTAGGGCATGCATTATTTAAGTGTTTATAGTCTACACATATTCTAAATTTATTCTTCTTCTTAGGCACTACCACTATGTTAGTTAACCAACAGGGATAATTTACCTCTCGAATTGAACATATATTTAGTAAACAGGTTACCTCTTCCTTGACAAACCTGTTTCTAGCCTTTGCTATCGGTCGTTGCTTCTACCTTACCGGAAGAAAGTTAGGATCTAACCCAGCTTGTGGACAGCTACTTCCAATGGGATACCTTTCATATCTGAGTGTGACCATGCAAAACAATCAATATTAGATTTTAGAAAATCCATAATTTTTAACTTGAGTTCGGGACTCAAACATGTTTCTACGTGAAACTTCCTTTCTAAGAACTCTTCGAACTAGGCTACTTGTTCGAGATCTTCTGCAGTTGAATTTGTCGCATCTGTTTTCTCGGGTATCTGAAAAGATCTTAGTACCTGATAAAATTCTGATGACTCTTCTTCTTTATTATCTTCAATCAAGGTGGAAGAAGGTACCAGTTCTTGTAATTGCTATTTGCTCGTTTTTTACCCTTTCTACTGGAAACGGTCACTGCGTTCATCTCCCTTGCAATCGGTTGATCTCCTCTGATCTTCTTGATCCCTTATGATGTGGGAAATTCCAATAGATGATGATATGTTGAAGGTACATCCTTCATTTCGTGTATCCATTGCCTCCCTATGATCACATTATAACCCATGCCGACATTTACCACTTCAAACAAGGTGGTTTTCGTTAGTCCTTCGGTATACGTGGGCAGCAGAATTTCTCCTCTGGTCGTAACACTTGTTAAGTTGAACCCAGATAAATGATTTGTTGCTGAAACTATGTTTCAGGTTAACTTTGCTTGCTCCAGAACTCTCCATTATATAATGTTGGCTGAACTTCCTGGATCAACCAACACACGTTTAATTTTGAAATCTAAAACATTAAGAAAGATTACCAGAGCATTATTATGCGGCAGAAGAAGTCCATCAACATCTTCTTCTGTAAAGGTGATGTCATCTTCTGAGACCTCTCAGATCCTCTTACCTTGAGTTACTGATATCTTTGTCTTCTTCGAATGTCACCCCATTTACTTTGTCTCCACTGAAGATCATGTTTATCGTCATACGAGGTGACCCTGCATCTAATTTTGATGGTTCGACAATATCCTGATTTCTTCTATAGTTGTTCTTGGCGTGGTCACCTAAAAACTTTCCGAGGTGACCATTCATCAACAATGTTGCTACTTCTTCACAAAAGTGTCGGAAGTCCCCAATCTTGTGGCTGTGAGTTCCATGGAACTCACACCATAGATTAGGATCCCTTTGGCAAGGATCCGATCGGATTGGTTTAGGGAACCTCACTTCTTTAAATTCCTCATAACCCACACCAATTCTTCCAAGCTGATGTTAAAGTTGTAGTCGGATAATCTGGGATATATTGAATCTCGAGACCCCGACATCTCTTTCTCCTGTAACGATCTGCTACTTCGACCATGATCCGCACTTCTATCGGAATCGAACCTATACGATGACTGAAAACCTTTATTTCCACGCCTATCGGCCCTCTCGTACGGTTGAAAACGACCTTAATAGGACCTCCGATCTGCATCAAAAGCATTTTTAATTTATTTTGATTTTGATCACGATTTCGTCCTTAGGAAGACACCGAGGAGCCCAGTTGATCATATTCTATTTTGATCTTTGACTCGTAGAGATTGTGAACATTTGCCCATGTGATTGCCTGAATTCTAGCAAGCTTTCCTTTAATTTCCGAGAGGCATCAGAACTCAATGGATTGAGACCCCTTTGTAAATGCCTACACTGCCCACTCATCTGGTACTGCTGGAAATAACATCCTTTCCTTCTGAAACTGGATCACGAACTATTGCAACAGTTCGAATTATCTTTGGGTTATTCTGAATATATCCACATTTCTTGCTTGGAACTTTCTTGCTCCAACATGAGATTTAATAGTCAAATATACAAGCATTTGCAAAAGAATCAATGGAATTCTCACATAAAAGAGAATACCAAGTTAAGACACCCTTCGTTAGGGTTTCGCCAAACTTCTTCTACAAAACAGATTTGATCTCGAGCTGGGCCAGGTCGTTTTCCTTTACATCCATATTGTAGGTCATGATATGTGTATGTGTATCCGAAGTCCCATCATACTTTGTAATATCTGACATTTTAAACCTCTTTGGGATCAACTCTGGAGCCGCACTTAGTTTAAACGGGCACTGCGTATACTTTTTTGAATTCGATCCTTTTAACATCGGTGCCGCTCCTGGGATCTAATCCATCTAAGAATGAAATTCACGTGCATTCTTGTCCATTTTCTCATTAAAGTTTCTCATGAATCTCATACGCTCGTTTTTGAAAGGGTCATTTGTGTTGTTGACGTTCCTAGATCCACTACCGGTACCTCCTGCCTCATCAAAACCAAACTCCTCCCTTGGAGCGTCGTTAACGGTTCTTTGAATTGTTTGATTTGTAGGGACGTTGGGAGGAATATGAGCTCTTCCATTAGCATTATTGGAAGCACTCGATAACGCATGTTTCAACTTTATCATCACATAATCTTGTCTTGAGAGGGGATCCATAATTGTCCTTTGTTCCTCTTTCAAGATTTTGACCGTTACAACGACGTGTTCATCATCCGCATCATCAGGAGTTGGACTCCTCACATGTCATGGATTTTGACTTTCACAAATTGGAGTTATTTCATCTTTTTCATTGAGGGTTTCGCCGGTTGAATCATCACGTTAGAACATATCTTCACGTCCATTATGTGCGTCAACATTATTAGAATTGTTGACATCGTTAGCTGCCATATATGATTTTGTTTTTGCTAAGAGAGGAATCAAAATTTTTTAGTAACAGATAAATGGATCAAAGCAATTACACAATTCTCTATGCCCCACGGTAAGCGGCAAACTGTTGACCTGTAAAATGGTACAGTTAAATTTATAACGTAGTTTATAGACACGTGAATTAACTTGATCCAAAAGTATGAAATAAACGAGAATGAAATCAAGAATGTTGAAATAAATTAAAGAAATACAAGCCTGCTGGTATGATGAGCTTCTCCGGAAGTAGTAGTATGAACAATATTAAGATCAAAATAAAGCAAGTAATTTTATAATTTGATAGCAGAATATAGCCTTTGTGTACAAAATATTTTTCGTGTCCTACAATGAATACTAATTCTCATATTTATGGCATGTTTAGAGAAACAAGATCCCCAAATCAAGCTCCTCTTGAATGAGAATAAAATCGTCATTGATGGTTGTATAACGGTTGGCTATAAATGCAGATATTCTCTATAACGACACTCATTGAATGCTATTGGATGTCAATTCTTCAAATCTTTATTATCGGTTACCCTGTCTTCAGAATTCACTCAGCACCGATCATATGCTTGCAACTGGTATCAACTATCTTCTGACTTACATCCTACCTGTCTTCAACTCCCCTTGTCACCTCCTCATTCGTCCAACTGTCACTAACCAACTTTATCGCATACAAAGAGTAGAAAAAGGTGTATGGAAACCTTGGGATTGCCACAGTAATTAATTATTCCCTTAGGGTAAATAGTTATTTGTATCAAGTATTTATATTTAACTAAGCAATTAATCTTAAAATATCGACTGTGTATAAATACTCGACGCGGGTAAGTTTTAGAAATTGTTTCTTTTTAAAGTAAATTTCACTTTACACACTTAACCTTTTAGGGTAGGAAACAATACCCCTTAACCTTTTATGGGGGGGTCAAACAATCAAAATTTTTATTTAACCAAGTATAATATTTAGAACCCGCTAGCTCAATTGGACTCTTGAGCGAGACCCCATAACAGAATTAGCAACCACTTTTTATCTACTACAACTCCTCTACTTTCTATCTCTATATATAACTACACATGTTTAAGTAGGGTAGTTTCTCAATCTTTCTAACTCCTTGTGCCATTTGAATTCATTTTGCCCTCGTATGTGTAGCTCCAGTATAATATTCTTCATCCTCTGACGGCTTGATATCATATTCCCCTGAAATCTTTGTTGGTTCCTCTCTGCCCAGACATTGTAAATCACAGTTGCAAACAAGAATCCTAGCATGTGAGCTCGAACTCTACATAAACGTCTCTTCGTTAACCATTCAATCTGAGCATTCCAGCTACCAATTTGATGTCTTTCTCCCAGCTATTGTAACAATGCTGCCCACATATTCATGGAGTAATCACATTTGAAAAAGAGGTGCTCCATTGTCTCCTCAATGTCCTTCCCACAAAGCACACAGTCACTTGCTATTGATAGTCCCCACCTCCTTAGCCGATCCACTGTAGGTAGCTTCCTATGCATATCCAGCCATAAAATGAATTGATGCCTTGGTAATGCTTTTGAATCAATTGTAATCCTTTTTCAATGACACTTAGGGTATTGGGGCATTGTTGCAACATATATCTTTTTAATGCTGAACTTCCCTTTTATATAGTATTTATTCAAATCAGTAGAGGGGTCCATTTGAAGTAGCCAATCCCTAGTGTAAAAGATTTTCCTAACTAGCCAGCAGGCCTGCTTAGGAGTGTGCATAGTCATTATGTCCTTCCCTTTGATGTAGAAGCTGTGTACCCATTGGATCCACAGGGTGTCCTTTTTTTCATTGACTGCCCATAAAAGCTTACATAAAGCAGCTTTGTTCCAGTTAGACACATCGATTACATTTAAACCTCCAGCTGAGAGTGGCATACAGATCGTGTCCCAAGCAATCAGTGCTCTTCTTGAAGGTTTATTACTCCCAGTCCAAAGGAAAGTTCTACAAGCAGTCACAATCAATTTAGTTATCTCTTTTGGCAATAAGAAAACCAACGCCCAGTAGGTCTGCATTTCAAATATCATACTCTTCATCAATTGTACTCGGCAACTCTAAGATAGGAATTTAGTTGTTCAGCATTTGAGTCATGCAGTAATCCTTTCAATCAATGGCATACAATACTGGATATATAGCTTCTTAGAGGACAAAGCACTTTTCTTTAAGCCCTGACACCTCTGAAAAATGTTGAAATCTGCTCATAAGAAAGCTTATGGATAGCTTATCTACTCTACAGCACATGATCAGGTCATCAACAAAATATATATGGGTTATATTCTTTCTGGAACACATCAGATGGTAATTGAAGTCTGGAATGCACTCTAGTGTCTTCAGTGATCGATTTAGGTATTCCATCACCAATACAAATAGGTAGGGAGACATTGGATCTCCCTGCCTAAGTCCCTTCTTTGCTTGAAATTTGGTCGTCAATCCTCCATTTATCAGCAGCGAATAACTGACAGTTGTCACACACTCCATCACAAGCTGTACAAACTTCATAGGCATACCAAATTCAATCAGTATCATCTTCAGTAAAGGCCACTCAACTGAATCATATGCCTTTCGTATGTCAACTTTGATCAAACATCTTGGTGAGACCCCTTTCTGAGTGTATCCTTTAACCAACTCATGTGCAATAATAACATTATCCAATATGTTCCTCCTCTCTATAAATGCTGATTGAGAAGGCCCATTAATGTAGTTAACCACAGTCTTTAATTTTGTCATTATAATATTTGCAATGAGTTTATAAATTGTAGAGCAGCATGCTATGGGTCTAAACTCCTTAACAGATGTAGGACTATTAACTTCGGGAACCAGTATAATTGTAGTACACTTAATACTCCTCAACATCTTCCCATTTGCAAAACGTTCCTGTATAGCTTGTTTAACATCACCTCCAATAAGATCCCAATATGTTTTAAAGAATTCAATAGGAAATCCATCTATACCTGGTGTTTTTTCATTATACAAATATTTGAGGGTCTGATCTTTGTCATTTTCTGTTATTGGCCTATTGAGTTCTCGTTGTTGTTCATTTGTGAGGTAAGGTCCATTTTTGGCTGTATCGATATCAATACATGGCAATTCAGCAGCACACGTTCCCAATAAAGATTGAAAGAATCCAGTAAATTCTTGCTCTATCAATTTTGGCTCAGTTATTCAGGATCCTTGATCATTGTAAATAGAACCAATTCTGTTCCTAGCTTGCCTAGCCTTTAGATGCGCGCAAAAGAATTTAGTATTTTAGTCTCTATCCTTTATCCATATTGCTCTAGATCTCTGTCGCATCACTTGCTCATTAATTCCTTCCCATTTTTCTATCTGCACCAACAACTCTTTCTCTTCTGAGATCAGCTGACCATTAAATGGGTCCATATCAAGTATCCCTTGAGCAATCTGCAACTGTACCCTCAAATTATTTAGCTTCCTCTCTAATGAAGATACATCTTTATTCAGCTGCACTGCCTTGTCTTTTAGTCTCTGTAATTTCACCCATATAGAGTACATAGTATGCCCTTGTATTTGTTGACACCACACATCGTGCACAGCTTTCTCAAACTCCTTATTATTCAGTAGCACATTGTAGAGTCTAAATGGCTTTTGAAGATAGGACTTGCCTACGTTTGTGTTAATGATAATAGGAGAGTGGTCTGATACTCCAGGCTTTTCAAATATAGCTTCAAGACTACTATATCGTGTAAGCCAAGAGGCATTACCAAAAGCCCATTCGATGTTGCTATAAATCCTGTGTTGTGCCTCCCTCTTATTACACCAAGACCATTGGCAACCCTTCCCGTTGAGTTGTCCCAAACCAGTGTCAGCTATACATCTTTGAAAATCCATCAATTCAGCTTGTTGCATAGGTTGCCCATTGATTCGATCGACAACAGATAATACACTATTGAAGTCATCTATAACCAACCAGGGCTCTTGCATATTATTATGTATTTGTCTTATTTGTTCCCATGGGTTCCTTCTTTCAACTATAGTATTCTTCCCACACACAAATGTTATGTCTCATGTAAATTGTGAACTTTTATCTTTCACCTTGCAATGTACCAGTTGATCACTAGCCATCACTATATGACCCTGCACCATTTGCTCTTTCCACAATAGCAAGATCCTTCCCCTCTCATTGATAGCTTCATCAGATTACACCTTCCAATCTTTACTAAATTTAGCTCGAACTTTAGTAACACTCCTACGCTTTATCTTTGTCTCAAGGCAGCCCAGTAGAGTGATATTATTTTCTAGTAGAAATGCCTTGAGTTCTTTCTTCTTGAAGGGTTTGTTCAGCCCTCTTATATTCCACGAGCTTATTATCATGAGGGATTTTCCTCATTGAGGCCAAACCCTTCAGCCATCTTGTCAGTGCTGCTATCATCTTGAATTCTCAAAGGACTATATCTATTTCTTCTCAGCAGATTTTCTAAGTTTGCATCTGATAAGGCTCCCTTCTGTTGTACATGTCCTTGAGTTTTCATCATCTGCTTTCCTCTATCCTTTTATTGTGGAAGTTCTGCTGCTATTGTTTCCTCCTGGTTAGAGGATTGTTCAGATGTAGCCTCCTGTTGTATTTGGGATTGCTCAATCACAACCTTCACTCTCCACTTGGTAGTTGGTTATTTCCTTTTCTGCTGTCTCTTTGCTTTCACTTGCTGTTCTTTAGGTGGCATCTGGTTTTCTTGAGTGTCAGCCTGCCTCCGGACTACTTGTATCTTTGTGCATTCCTATGTATGTTTCCCTATCTGAAGGCACTCATCACAATATGCTGGTTTCCATTCATATTCCAGCTTTTGTTCTCTGTATTTTCTACCTGCCACTCCAATCAGCATCTTATCAGGTAGCTCCTGTGAGATATCCATTTCTACAATATCCATGCATAGGAGATTCTATCTCACTGAGCTGTTAGCTTATCTGAGCAGATATGTTTCCCTAGGTAACTCGCAATTCGACCCAGATTCTCCTTTGTCTAGTACTAAATTGGTAAACCTGGGAAAATTACCCAAATAGGAATAGTTCTAGTCATTTCCTTGCTCAACTGAAAGTCAGACTCCCACTGTTTTAAGATCATAGGTCTATTTTAAAACGTATAGGGCCCTTGTTGGATAATTCTATTCCTATCTTCCTCCAAATTAAATCCAAAAATAAAATAGCCCTCATCGTGTAGGTATACCTACGGAGTAGTGATTGAATTCCACACATCATACACGAACTTAAGCATTTCTTTGAATGAGGGTGAGCTACCCAGAACATACCCAATTAGAGTTGCCTTCCATTTCTGAGTTTGTTCGTCTACTTCAATTTGATTCAATCTAACAACATTTATCCCTTCCTTCATTATCGATGGATAGTACTCCAATTTAAGCCCTTGTTGTTGAGATCGATTCCCATGCACTACATCAGCCATTGTTGGCACAGGCTGGCTAGGGTTTAATTTCTGCATTGAGAAAGTCAATTTCCTTGTCACCGTGTTTGCATCTATTTCCGCTTGCTTGGGGACTTCCATTTCATTACATTTTGAAGCTTGCATCACCGTAGGGGCACTCCCCATTCCTATCATCCATTGGACCAATTGAATTTGCAATAATTCTTGAGGTACTCCACATTCCGGTGTTACCAGTCTACTTCCTCCTTCTGTCTCCGATACTGTAGGCGGTGCAGTGCCTTGAGATTTTTGTCGAGCCATGACTGTGTGCGTAGGTTAGCTAACCCTGCTTAACGTACGCGTTCAGAGCCATTCTCTTAGAGTAGATGGGAATTAGGCTAGTTCCAATGCGGTGTTTTTCCCTTAACCTTTTTAATAGAAAAGGGAAACCTTCTGACCCAAAAGTCAACCCAACAAATTTAAAAACTCATAGCAAAACTTACAAATTAAAATATTATTACTATCCCTTGTTTGGAGGGAAAAGTTTGAGGATAACAAAAATATGATTAATTTTTTCATTCAAAGAGAAATATCTATAAAAATGCAGATAATTACACTAATAATTGTCATTTCCTGTTCACTAGTAAAATAATATAATACTTTTTCATACTAAATCTGATAATGTTTCATATCGTATCAATTTGATAATGGATATTATGTACACAATATTATTTTTAATTTTGCAAGATTATTAAAAATAATTGATCTAAAACCAACGAAGAGATCCAACATGAATATTAAGCATTTGGACTGCCTAACGACCGTTAGGCAGGATTGTTAGCCCGAAGTAATATAGCGCAGTGTCACAACTCGCACTTTGAGGTTGTGATTTCAGCCAAGAACTGGTGAGAAAAGGCTCTTCTGATTGTCTGGCGTAGATCTGTCTACTCGGGAAACTTGAGCTTTTTAATTTTAAGCATATATAAGAGGGGTATAAGTGATGAAAGCTCCGACCTGCCTCCCCCTTACGTGCTTCCACCGAGCTGTATCGAATGAGCTATCTTGGGGGAGACCTCAAGGGCCTGCCTGGATGACTCAAAGGACTGTCCTAGGTATCCATACGAGTTAGGAAACTCTATGGACGGCGCAACGCCTTCGGGCTAGCATTGGGTATCAAGTAGGCGCTGGAGGCTCGATGTGTGAGACAGTCTACCCGCAGGCTGTCGAATGTTGGAAGGAGACCTCCCTGTCGATTGGATACTTGATGCACGCATCTTAGGGGAATCATGTGTTGACTTGTGAGCATGGCTTTGGTTCAACCATGCAAGAAAATGTCTGTTGGCCTAAACGTGCAGTTGTGGAGCGACACTGCACTATTCGGGATGGAAGCGTGTCGCAAGGGCTATGTATGGGCATGGCATGAAAGACACGCATGACAATGGCCAAGGACTAAAGGTTGCCTTACTCGGGCGAAGCATGAGCTAGTTGTGGATGTACTAGGCGAGTGTCAAGCTTGAGTATTGGGTTGTGCATGCGAGAGCGATGCTCAGTCTTGGCGAGGGACAAGACATGTCCTAAGCCAACCCCCAGGGCGCGCATGGATTATGATTCTAAGATAAAGCACCACGACATCTTACGGGTGACACAAGTTGGGGCGAGCCTCATGGGCGAGTTCCACCAACAGGCACAGGATCGTGCTTGAAAACCTAGGAATGGAGACAGGCTGGCCTACAGCGAGAGGAACTGCAGGCGCCGCACGGGCAAATCGGTGCCGCTGGCGAGCGTAAGGGAGTCGGCCCGTGACACGTGGTATCAGAGCTGATTAAGGCCATATTATGCCATGGCACAATGTCAAGGCAAGGGGTGGAGATTGCGAGTGCATTTTGGATGTCAGTCGGAGATCATGTCAAAGCAGAGATTGATGTTCATATGCCACCAGAGTTCGAGAACCCGATACAACTCGCACTTTGGGGTTGTGATTTCGGCCAAGAACTGCTGAGAAAAGGCTCTTCTGATTGTCTGACATAGATTTGTCTACTTGGGCAACTTGGGCCTTTTAATTTTAAGAATATATTAGGGGGGTATAGGTGATGAAAGCTCCGACCTTGCCTCCCCCATACATGCTGCCACCGAGCCGTATCGAATGAGCTACCTTGGGGGCGACCTTAAGGGCCTGTCTGGATGACTCAAAGGAGTGTCCTAGGTATTCATACGAGTTAGGGAACTCTATGGACGGCGCAACGCCTTCGGGCTAGCGTTGGGAATCAAGTAGGCGTTGGAGGCTCGATGTGTGAAATGGTCTGGCCTGCGGGCTGCCGAATGTTGGAAGGAGACCTCCGTGCCGATTGGATATTTTAAATTATTTTATTTATTATTTTTATAATATATCCATACATTTAATTTTTCCACGGCACTCAATTTGTTTAATCATATTCAAACATGAACTTATTTTAAATATAAAAATGATAAAAAATTATTTATTTTTAAATATTTAATTAAAGTAATAAAAATAAATTTGTTTAACAAATAATAGTTTTTTTATATTCAATAAAACATTTATAAGAAGTTTCAAAGATATTTGTGTTTAATATTAAGTTTTAAAGCTTTATCTGTTAATATAAAATTCATTCAACTTTGTGTTAAATACCCAAAAGTCACTTTTCTTTCTTTTGTTATACTAAAATTATTTTACTTTGCTCTATTTATCACAAAAATCAGTTAGTCCAGATTTTATAATACTTTTAATTGAAAAGTTTATTATGCCGTTGTATACTACATAATATATTTTTACCTAGGTATTTTACTTACAATTAAAATAATTTTAAATTATTTTACTTATTATTTTTATAATATATTCATACATTTAAGTATTCCACGACACTCAATTTGTTTAATCATATTCAAACATGAACATATTTTAAATATAAAAATGATAAAAAAAAATTGTTTATATTTTAATATTTATTTAAAATAATAAAAACAGATTTGTTTAACAAATAATAGTTTTTTATATTAAATAAAACATTTATAAGAAGTTTCAAAAATATTTATGTTTAATATTAAGTTTTTAAAGCTTTATCTGTTAATATTATTTATTTGAAAGTATTAATCTGATGTGTCATTTTGCTAAATGTGAGTTTTTTATTTATTAAATTAATGAGTATGGCTTGGCTGATAAATCAATAAGCTTAGATTTTTTTAATTCTCATTAAATATATTTTATTTCATTAAGCATGATTAAGAACGTGGACTTGATATTTATTCACGGTAATATTACTGACAAATTTAATAATGCTACTTATATTTCTTGAAAATTAATATTAAAAAAAAATTAAATGTACGAATGTATTATAAAAATAATAAATAAAATAATATTATATTATTTTAACTATAAGTAAAATATCTGGGTAAATGTATATTATATAACATATAATATTGAAGGTATTAGATAAATGGGAAGATTTATAATGCCAAGTGCGTAATAGACTTTTTAGGTAAAAGGTTTGTAAAATCGGGTCAAAGCGATTATTGTGATAACTGGAGCGTAGTAAAATAATTTTTGTGTAACAAAAGAAAGAAAAATAATTTTTGGGTATTGAATACAAAGTTGAATGACTTTTACGTAACAATAGAAAGAAAAATGACTTTTGGATAATGAACACAAAGTTGGATGTAATGACCCGGCCGGTCATTTTGAGAGTTGTAGCCTCGTTCCTCCATGTACTGCTTATTTTATGCTTATTAGTTGCTATGTGACTTGTCGGAATAGTTGGTTCGGGTCCGAAGAGGTTTCAGAATGAGATGAGACACTTAGTCTCAAAGCTGAAACCTTAAGTTGAAAAGGTTGATCGGATGTTGTCTTATGCATAAACGACTCTGGAATGGAGTTTTGATGGTTCAGTTAGCTCCGCTGGGTGATTTTGGACTTAGGAGCGTGTCCGGAATGTGATGTAAAGGTCCGTAGTTGAATTTGGCTTGAAATGGCAAAAGTTAGAAATTTAAAAATTTGACCGAGAGTAGACCTTAAGGTTACCAGGCTCGGATTGGGGTTCCGGGAGTTGGAGTAGGTCCGTGGTATCATTTGCGACTTGTGTGCAAAATTTGAGGTCAATCGGACTTGATTTGATTGGTTTTGGCATCGAATGTAGAAGTTGGAAGTTCATAAGTTCATTAGGCTTGAATCGATGCGCGACCTGTGGTTTTAGCATTATTCGATGTGATTTGAAGGCTCGACTAAGTTCGTATCATATTTTTGGACCTGTTGGTATATTTGGTCGAGGTCCCGAGGGCCTCGGGTAGAGTTCGGGTGGTTAACAGATCAAAGTTTGGAGTTAAAGGGTTGCTGAAGCATGGAGTTTTCTGGTGCAATTGCACCTGCAGAGCTTTGCTCGCAAGTGCGAACTAGGAAGCACAGATGCGGCCAGGAGAATAGAGTGTAGTGGTCGCAGGTGCGAAGATTTGACCGAACCTGCGTGGTCGCAGATGCGGTGAGGTTGAGTGCATAAGCGAGGGGGGAGTGCAGGAGCGGAAGTAAGTCGCATTTGCATGTGCGCAGAGGCGAAGAATATTTCTGCAAGTGCGAAGGTCTGTTCCCAGTAAATTGCCGCAAAAGTGAGAGAGTTGTCGCTTTCGTTAAGCTGCATGTGAGGGTAATTTGTCGCAGGTGCGAAAAAGCCTCGACAAAATATAAACGTTGGGTTCTGAGGGTTTTATCATTTCTTGACTTTGCAAACTCGGATTATGGCGATATTTGAGAGGGATTTCGAAGGGATTCTTGAGGTTAGTCACTTGTGGTTATTTTTATTCAATAATTAAGTTTTTCCATTGAATTTCCCACCTAAATTGTGTGGTTTTGAGGTGTAATTTTGGGAATTTGAGGCTAGGGATTTGGAGAATTAAAATTGGGGATTTAAGTGATGATTTGGTGTTGGATTTTGATAAATTTATATGGTTGGACTCGTGGTTGAATGGGCTTCCGAATTTTGTGACTTTTGTTGGGTTCCGAGATTTGGGCCCGAGCGCCGACTTTTGAGTTGACTTTTTGATTGTCGCGCCCCTCTTTCTCGCGAAATCGGGTTTCGACATTGACAACTCTTTTAAAAGGAAGGGTTATTAAAAGTGAGAGTCGCCACCTAACAGATTAAGGTGTGTTAGGGCACCTATTTGCAAATGACTCAGGTTTACTACTTTGTGTCACCAAAGATTGGGTAAGGGCTCAAATTACCTCGAGGAGAAGGTGTTAGGCACTCCTTGAGGTCCACAACGGTGGGTCCCGGCCGAACTCAAATCATGTGAATTAGTCTAAGAGAAAGGAAACAATTTGGACAAAGAAAGAACTATTTTAACAGGAATGGGGGGTCCTAAGTTTTTTAGCCTAAAGGATCACCCCATGCAACATAAATAATACTTCGTAACTCCCTCAAGACGGGGTGTTACTCATATGATTCAGCAGGAACAGACTATCATCTCCTGCAACCTGGTTACTATCTTTAAGTTGTTTACCTAAAGTGCTCTACTTGATTCTAAGTCGTACCCTATGTGTGCACTACCCGTCCCATGCCTATGGTCCAGGAGGCATTTGGACCTCTATTTCATGGTAGTTCTAGACCTTAACTTAGGTTGCGCAAAAGGAGAAAACTAGGTGACATACAAAAAATAGTTAGGACTTTCAAATAGAAACAAGTATGGGCTCAAGTTACCCTCCGCATTTAGACATCAAATGCACGCCAAACTGATTAGCATTAACAGGTTTTATTAATTGCAAATTCCTATAGGCAGGATATCTATGTGAGATTGACGAACGAGCAGATAGTCGTATATAAAGTCAATTTCTTAATGCAATTATTAGGACCTACAAAGTTTGCCTACTGATTTTAGCATGATACAATTAAGCCTACCAACATGGTATCTAGCTGTTTTGTGCGATAGTAAATAGTAGCCATTCACAGAAACAAACCTAAAATTATTCCTTTTAATCTTACATGCATGTTTTCTAGTGAGGATAGCAGCACAGTAAATAGACATAAATAACAATTAAACAGATTCAGGCGTGCATTATATAACTTGATCCGATTTGAATTCTATAGGCATGATTTCTATAATCTGAACAGTTTTGAATCCAATAGATATGATTTCTACAATCTGAACAGTTTTTGAATCCTATAGACATGATTTCTATAATTTGAACGAAACAGTATGCAAGCAAGAATTCACACACACATTGGACCATACCATTTCTATAGGCATGGTTTGTAACGGAACATAATTGATCCAAACATTGAGCCTATGGACATGGTTGCTATCACATAATGACTGAACACAATAAGACACTTAGAAGCATGATTTCTAACATATAACATCCAACATCACAACATTAACCCTATAGGCAGGATTTCTACCCCCACTTTATAGCAAGTATAAAATAAGAACCCTTTTCCCATTTTTACTAGTACCCCAGAATTGTTATTACAAATAATTATTACAGACCAGAATTTAATGAACGAATTACTAGGTAAGTAAAACTATAGGGAGCCTACAGCAGGCCGAAATACACCTGGACAGGCCAGGCCTTCAACTCACAGTAGTTCCAAAAGCCCGTGTTCATAGATACACAATAACCAATAGTGAAAGATTCACCCATATTTCAAGGATAAGCATACAGAACCCAAATCTCTAGTGTGTCAGAGTTTCCAAGGGCTTCAGGAACCCAGGGAAGTGCTCACACTAGGGTGGTAAACAAGAATAGTTCGGAGGAGGGATTAGAGGATATACTTAAGGACAAAATCACATATAGAGCATGTGCAAACAAATGGTAGACATGCTTGAACTTAGGCAGACTTAGTCAAGTTTTAAAGAATTAACAAAGTCACATGCTAATAAGGCCAGTTCATAAACATGTTCACAGTGATAACAGAGACTTCAGATCAGGCTAAGTCATAGAAAGAAAACATATTGATTAGCAGTAGGAACTGATTAAGATAATCTAGTAGAGGTATCATAACATAGTAAGAACAGAACTAAACAGGCCGTAACAAGTTCAACAAACAAACATTATAAACCTATTAAGGCACACATCTATACATGGATAAAGAGATATGAAAACATGTTTAACTCAAAAAGATAGTCCTCAATAACACAAAATTAGGCAGATTTTATTAATCAGCTTAGACTAAGTTCAAACATGTCTCAACTAATAGTAATATCATTTAGGACAACATGGTCGAATTGCAGTAACACGTTGAGCAAGTAATCATAATAAAATGGCAGAGGATTCAATAATTCACCGGTCAAGTTATTGAAAATTTCTGGACTTGGCTTTCAACCGGCCAGGAATCAAAGCACATAGTAAAATTACTCAAGAGAATAGGAGTATACAGCTTTTGTTTATAGTAGTGAAAGGATCTTTCGAACTTTTTAATCTCCTCCCCTACCGGGAGTGGGGAGGGGTTTAACTAGTGCAAAGATTAAAGCATAGAAATAGCTAATTTAAATACTAAAGGCAAGTACTTAAATTAGTAAAATTAAACCCTAAATTTAGGTAAAAATACACAAAATTGACAGAAACATAAGGCAAAGAATCACACAATGCATATAATGAACATAGACAGGAAATTGTTCCAAAGAAGCATAGAATCGAACTAGATTTACTTCAAGTAAAAAGGGTATGAAACCCTAATTGTAGGTAAACCACAAAATCGGCAGAAAATAAGGCAAAAATCACGAAAACCTAGAATCGAACCAGATTTGGTTCAAGTAAAAGGATCTGAAACCCTAAATTAGGTAAGTGAAGGGAATCGACAAAAATAAGCAGATTCACAAGTAATAGAATGAATATGGACGGAAAAATGCTAGAAATCAGAGTTTGAACCAGTTTAGGTTCGAATCAAAGAAAAATCTGGAACCCTAACCTTTAGGGATTAGTGCGATTCAACGAGATTGTTTTTGGGTGAGGCAGCGGAATTAGGGTTCATCAGTATAGGGGAAATAAAGGTGGCGGGTTTAGGGAAATGAGGGTTAGGGTAGATAGGAGGGAGATATAAGGAAATGGGGTGGTTATTTGTGGGTCGTTGATCATCTTTGATCAACGGCCGAGATTTAAATGAACTGGGGTCGGGTTTTAATGAATGGGTAAGGGTAATTGGGTTAGGAGTATTGGGCTTGGGTGAATTGGGTTGGTTTAGGTAGTATTAGGTCCGAAATCAATTAAAATTAGGACCAGATTTTAAATACTTAAATCTAACCAATAAACTAATTTATAAAACTAATAGATAAATAATAAAAATATCATTTGTGCATAAAAATAATTGAAAACAAATATTCAATATTATAAAAATATAAAAAGTTATTTTTTCATAAATAAAGTAATTATAAGTACATATAGGCTATTATTGCAAAAATGTGCAATGTTAGCCTTTAAAATGCAAATGTAATTATAACAAATGTACTAAAAATATTTAAAACCTAATATGGGAGTAAATGATGAGTTTATATGATAAATTAATCATAAAAATTATTTGTAAGGTAATTAATGGATATTTATATAATACAAATGCGGAAATAAATTGATTTAAAGCCTTTAAAAATTATAAAACATCATGAAAATACTTGTATATGCTTGTAAATCAAATGATGATGCATATGCACTATTTTGAAAGTATATATATATATATATATATATATATGAAAAATATGAGAAAACAATTGGGTATCAACAGCTGCCCCTCTTTACCCGGAAAGTATGAAAGAGTTGTCGTGTAGAGAAATGATGACTAATTTTGACCGAATGTGGTGTTTGGAAAAATATAGGCCGCACCCTGGTCTCTGAGCTGCCTATATATCCCTGGTTATACAGGAATCAGGCCATGTGTAGTTCTGGATCCGACGGTGGAATAAACCGATGGAATTGTTGTAAGAACGAACTGAATATTCTAGATATGACAGGTTGAGAATGGTTACGGATATTTGAGTGGGCATCAGGTGAGAATAAGTAATGGACGGTGGTCGGTTGCGTTTGAAATANATAATTGAAGTATATGAACGTTGAATGGAAACTGTAGCGAAGATTGCTCCCGTTATGAGAACGGTTACTTCCCGGATTACCTGCAAACTCAGAATACAATGCATGCATATAGATTATTGCATAAATTTAAACATGATGCAAATTCCCTTTGGACCATGGAGATCATCCTTGGACGGTGAGGATGACGTCCTTAGACCATGATGTCCCGGGCCATGAATTGTGTAGTAAAGGATTCACAGGCTATGAAATAATGTTCTCTGGCTATGAAAATGGTGCCTCTGAACCATGATGCCTTTGAATAATGATGTGCAAGATTAAGAGATCCTCAAGCCATGGCATGGTGTCTCCCAGCTATGAGGATGATACCTTCGGACTATGACGCTTGAGATAAAACAAAACAAAGCTTAGTCCTGTGTAGAGTCGGGAGCAGAGCTTAGTCTCGAGAGAAGAGAATAATGCAAGGTTTGGAGCAGAGCAACATTTGTGGTTATGCAAGGAGAGACAATGCTTAGTCGCATGCAATGAGAAGGCAATGCTTAGCCTTGTTCAGTTGAGGAGGCATGGCTTAGCCTCATGCAAGATGGAGACAGTGCTTAGTCTCATGCAAGGGGAAGGCAATGCTTAGCCTTATGCAGTTGAGGAGGCAGGGCCTAGCCTCATGCAATATGTGAGACAATGCTTAGTATCATGCAATGGGAAGGCAGAGCTTAGCCTTATGCAATTGAGGAAGCATGTCTTAGCCTCATGCAAGATTTGAGACAATGCTTAGTCTCAAGCAAGGAAAGGCAGAGCTTAGCCTTATGCAGCTAAGGAGGCAGGGCTTAGCCTCATGCAAGATTTGACACAATGCTTAGTCTCATGCAATGGGAAGGCAGAGCATAACCTTATGCAATTGATGAGGCAAGGCTTAGCCTCATGCAATATTTGAGATAATGCTTAGTCTCATGCAATGGGAAGGCAGAGCTTATCCTTATGCAATTGAGGAGGCAAGGCTTAGCCTCATGCAAGATTTGAGACAATGCTTAGTCTTATGCAAATGGAAGTCAATGCTTAGCCTTATGCAGTTGAGGAGTCAGGGCTTAGCCTCATGCAGGATGGAGACAGTGCTTAGTCTCATGCAAATTGAAGGCAATACTTAGCCTCATGCAGTTGAGGAGGCAGGGCTTAGCCTCATGCAGGATGGAGACAGTACTTAGTCTCTTGTAAATGGAAGGCAATGCTTAGCCTTATGCAGTTGAGGAGGCAGGGCTTAGCCTCATGCAAGATTTGAGACAATGCCTAGTCTCATGCAAATGGAAGGCAATGCTTAGCTTTATGCAGTTGAGGAGGCAGGGCTTAGCCTCATGCAAGATTTGAGACAATGCCTAGTCTCATGCAAATGGAAGGCAATGCTTAGCTTTATGCAGTTGAGGAGGCAGGGCTTAGCCTCATGCAAGATTTGAGACAATGCCTAGTCTCATGCAAATGGAAGGCAATGCTTAGCTTTATGCAGTTGAGGAGGCAGGGCTTAGCCTCATGCAAGATTTGAGACAATGCTTAGTCTCATGCAGCGAATAAATAGTAAGTGATAGCTGAGTATTTCTTAGCTGTGGATGAGTTCGGTAGCCTTGTTATTATAAAGACAGTGATTCTAAGGTGCGCACGTACTGGCGACTATCTCTTGTTCCTGCATTTAAAGAAAAATCATGAGTTTTGCGGGGGAGGTTGGTTCGTGCCTTTGTCTGCTCTGCTCTGTGTTGGAATCTTGTTCGAGTTACCATGGGTAATATCTGGCTAAAAATAAAGTTTTCAAAAAATATGCATGCATAGTTATTCAAAACAGAGTAATGTGCAATTTAAAAATTGATTAGATGAACCAATAACTGCGACATTGTTAAAGACATTGCGACCTTCTTGCCATAGAATTTTGAGGGTCCTCCTCACAATTATGCCCCAGTTACCTGGACGAATCTCTGGCTGTTCCGCATACAGTGTCGTTGGCTAAACGTGCTTCGGAATTTTAAGGGTCCTCCTCAAACTTCTGCCCCAGTTTCCAATTATAGGGAAAATGGAAATTTTATTGAATTGTGACCGAACCCACAGGGCTGCCTACGTATCCCCTCTTAAACGAGAATCAGGTCAAGCGTAATTTAGTTACATAAATGTAAACAGCTTTAAACATAGTATCGTTTGACTGTATTTGAGTTGATAGGCTTTAGCCAAATCTCTCCATCCATTTCTTCGAGTATGAGCGCTCCTCCTGTTAGTACTCTGTGAACCATATAGGGTCCTTGGTAGTTGGGTAAGAATTTTCCTTTGGCAGCATCCTAATGTGGAAAGATTTGTTTCAACACTAGCTGCCCCGGTGCGAACTGTCTAGGTTTGACCCTTTTGTTGAAAGCTCTGGACATTCTGTTCTGATTAAGTTGGCCATGACACACTGCATTCATTCTTTTCCCGTCAATGAGACCTAATTGTTCGTAGCAACTTCTTACCCACTCTGCATTACTGAGTTCAGCTTCCTGTATAATTCTTAGGGAGGGAATTTCTACCTCAGCGGGAATGACAGCTTCAGTACCGTAGACCAATAGGTAAGGAGTTACCCCGGTTGACGTGCGAACTGTGGTCCGGTACCTAATAAGGCAAATGGTAACCCCCCGTGCCATTTCTTGTAGTTGTCTACGATATTCTTGTTTGCGGCCTCCACGACTCCATTCATTTGAGGCCTGTATGCTGTGAAATTCTTGTGCTTGATTTTGAAGGTCTCGCACATAGCTTTTATTAGGTCACTGTTGAGATTGGGAGCATTTTCAGTGACGATGGACTCTGAAACCCCAAATCGGCAAATAATACGATCTCTGACAAAATATACGACGACTTTCTTGGTTACAGCTTTGTAGGATGCATCTTTGACCCACTTTGTGAAGTATTCTATGGCCACTAAAATAAACCTGTTCTTATTTGTAGCAGCAGGCTCGATTGGTCCAATCACTTCCATTCCCCAAGCGGCAAAAGGCCAAGGTGCACTCGTTGCATTGAGTTTATTTGGCGGCACCCCTATCATATCTACGTGTATTTGGCACTGATGACATTTCTGGACATACCTGATGCAGTTTGTTTCCATAGCCATCCAAAAATAACTTGCCCTCAGTATCTTCTTGGCTAAAATGAAACCATTCATGTGTGGTCCGCAAATTCTAGAGTGTATCTCTTCGAGCAGTTTGGAAGCTTCCTTGGCGTCAACACACCGTAATAATCCTAAGTCTGGAGTCCTTCTGTACATAATCCCTCCACTTTGGAATAAATGGTTGGACAATCTTCGGAGCGTGCGTTTTTAGTATAATTTACATACTTCGGGTACTCTCCTTTTGCCAAGTACTTCTTGATATCATGGAACCATGGATTCCCGTCTGCTTCTTCTTCAACATGAGTGCAGTAAGCCGGCTGATTATGAATCCTTACTGGAATGGGATCGATGAAATTCTTGTCCGGATGTTGTATCATGGAGGACAAAGTGGCTAATGCGTCTGCGAACTCATTCTGGATTCTCAGGACATGTCTAAACTCTATCTTCGTGAACCTCTTCATCATCTCTTGCACATAATATAAATATGGTAATATCTTGGTATTCTTTGTAGCCCATACTCCCTGCATCTGATGTACCAGCAGATCTGAATCGCCAAATACCAGTAATTCCTGGATATTCATGTCAAAGGCTAAATTGAGCCCCAATATGCAAGCCTCATATTCTTCCATATTATTGGTGCAGGGAAATCTGAATTTCGCGGATACCGAATAATGTTGACCTATTTCTGACACCAAAACGGCTCCAATACCCACTCCTTTGAAGTTTGTGGCTCCATCAAAAAACATTCTCCGCCTGTCGTAGGCTTCGGCGATATCTTCTCCTATGAATGACACTTCTTCATTAGGAAAAATACATTTTCAGTGGTTCGTATTCTCCTCCTACAGGATCTTCCGCAAGATGATGTGCAAATGCCTGTCCTTTAACTGCCTTCTGAGTTACATAGATGATGTCAAATTCGCATAACAATATTTGCCATTTGGCCAGCTTTCTTATAGGCATAGGCTTCTGAAAGATATACTTCAGAGGATCCATCCTCGATATGAGATATGTGGTATAAGCACAAAAGTAGTGCCTCAGTTTCTGGGCTATACATGTCAGAGCACAGCAAGTGCATTCCAGCAGAGAGTACCGTGCTTCGTAGGGTGTGAACTTCTTGCTCAGATAATATATGGCATGCTCTTTTCTCCCTGTCTCGTTGTGTTGTCCCAAGACACAACCGAAAGCCCCTTCTAGTACGGAAAGGTAGAGTAGCAGTGGTCTACCAGGTTTTTGGCGGGACTAGGACTGGTGGTGTGGACAAGTATTCCTTGATTCTGTCAAAAGCTTTTTGGCAATCTTCTGTCCAACTAGTGGCGACATCCTTCTTCAGCATTTTGAAAATCAGCTCACATATTACAGTTGATTGTGCTATGATGCGGCTGATGTAGTTAAGACGTCCCAAGAAAGTCATCAAGTCCTTCTTTCTCTTTGGCGAAGGTAAATCCTAGATAGCCTTGACCTTTGACAGGTCTGACTCAATTCCTCGACGGCTGACAATGAACCCTAGCAATGTTTCGGCAGGAACTCCAAAGGCATATTTTTGCGGGATTCAATTTCAAATTGTACCTCCGAAGCCGATCAAAAAATTTTCTCAAGTCTGCTATGTAATTTGTACTCTTCTTGGATTTGATGATGATGTCATCCACATATACCTCTATCTTCTTGTGTATCATGTCGTGGAAAATAGTTATCATGGCCCTCATATAAGTGGCCCCAGTATTCTTCAGACCGAACGACATCATTTTATAGCAGTACATCCCCCATGGTGTGATAAAAGCTATCTTCTCAGCATCCTCTTCATCCATCCAGATCTGATGATATCCCGCGAAGCAATCCACAAAGGATTGGAGTTCATGCTTGGCGCAATTGTCGATCAATATGTGTGTGTTGGGTAATGGAAAATCATATTTGGGACTTGCTCTATTTAGGTCCCGATAATTGACGCATACGCTGACTTTCTCATCATTCTTCGGAACTGGCACGATGTTAGCCAACCAAGTTGGATATTCAACCACTCTAAGAACCTTAGCTTTGATCTGTTTGGTGACTTCTTCTGTGATTTGCAAACTCATATCTAGCTTGAACTTTCTGAGTTTCTGCTTTACTGGCGGACACATTGGGTTAGTAGGTAGTTTATGAGCCACTATGGACGTGCTCAAACCGGTCATATCATCATAGGACCATGCAAAGATATCCTCATATTCCTTCAGGAAATGAGTGTATTCTTCTTTCTCTGATGGTGACAGGTGAATGCTTACACGTATTTCCTTGACTGTTTCTGAGTCTCCTAGATTAACTGTTTCATTCTCATCCAAATTGGACTTAGGCTTATTTTCAAAGTTTTCCACTTCTCTGGAAATTTCCTCGGGCATTATATCCTCTTCCAAATCCTCTGAGTCATTATCCTTATGTTGCGTTGTCTCACTACATGTCATAGTCGTAAGTTCATCGGGGTAGGTAATAATAATGCTGTAGAAGAAAAACGTAAAGAATAATAATAAATACTAAAAACATTAATGCATTTAGATAAATCTTGAAAACGTCAAACAGATGCGGCTCGATGACCCGAGCAATTATTTCAAAACAAAACATGCTTAAAACAAAATGCTGAAAATGTCTTAAATGCTCATAAAAATTGCTTTTAAAAATAAATGATGCTAATTGCCAGGCTACCCAGGAACTCGATGGGCCCTTGACGATGCAACAGTCTAGTTCTTGAGAACAACTCCCTTCTCCAAGGTATGAATAATGAGGCCTTCTTCCTCTTCCTCTTCAACTATTGCACTGCAATCCATGTCTCCATCATCCAGAAATAGATTCCTTATACCGGCTAGAACTTCATCTTCTCCAGACTCCCACATCATGTCAGCTTGGTGAAATGACTGGCTCAAATATGGTACTGGTTGCTCTAGAGGGTAATAATGACCACGCCATGGTGGCGACCAATTCGGATACTCATGCCAGGTGTATTCATACCCAAGCCCAAACGTTATACCGTGACGCTTTAGCTGTATTGGTTTGGTGATCCCCTAGAGATTCTTGTCGAGACCTTTGCCAGGCTCTTACCCTGTCCATGCCAATATGCCTTCTATCTTACTGCTCCACCATTTGTCCTTTTTAATTATGTTGACGCGCTCGATGTGATGGTATGTTTCTCTACCCAACTTCCTTCTATTCTCGATGACTGGAACAGTTTGACTGGTGTAAATGGGATTACTTCCATCCCCATGGATGATCACTTCCTGATGGTTCCACTCAAACTTCATGACCTGATGTAGAGTAGAAGGTACAACACCAGTGGCATGTATCCAAGGTCGTCCCAATAATAGGTTGTAGGTACCAGATATGTCCAATACTTGAAACTCAATATCAAACCAGGTTAGGCTCATCTGTAGGTTGAGGTTGGTTTCCTCAATTGTGGCCCCTTGAGACCCATCAAATGTTTTCACATTCATACTTCCTGCTCGTATCTCGTGCAAGTCTTTACCCAATCTTTTCAAAGTAGTTAGTGGACATATGTTAATACTTGAACCCCCATATATTAGGACTCTAGCAGTGAACTTATCCTCAAATTGCACTGTGATTTACAATGCCCTGTTGTGACTTAGTCCTACTAGTGGTAGCTCGTCTTCATGAAAAGTTATCTTGTGGCTTTCCAACACTTGTCCTACCATATTGGTCATCTCTCCACTGGTAATAGTATTGGGTACATAAGCCTCATTCAACACTTTTACCAACGCGTTCCTGTGTGCCTCAGAATTCTGCAGTAGTGATAGAATGCATATCTGAGCAGAGGTTTTGTTCAAATGATCAACCACAGAATACTCCCTTGCTTTCACCTTTCTCCAAAGATCATCCGGGCCGGTTTCAATGATGGGTTGCTTGGAAGCGGCTTCTTTACTTGTTCCCCCCAAATGCTAGGGCGTGTAAACCCTACTAGTTCTGGTCATACCTTGTGCTGCACCAGTTTCTTCCATTTTCCCCTTTCCTTTCCTTCTTGCTTCTGCAACATAATCCCATGGTATAGCTTTAGACTTATAAGACGGTGTAGGTGCTACCATCACGGTGAAGGGTGTTGTTACTTCAACCTCAAACGGAGTTGGTGCAGCTACCTCAACTTCAATTGATACCTGAGTTTGTACCATAATAGGTGTGAGAGTGACTGGAGATGTTTCGGGATTATCCCCTTCTCGAATGAGTCCAATTGACCCCTCTGAGTCCCATTCTTCATTGGTCTCTATCATGTTTACCCATCCGCCCCTGTTATCTGGGAGAGGATTGTTAGAGATATTGGGTGCAGCCTCATTTGCCTGTATGACTTTGGTGTCAATGAATGTCTGAATCTTATCCTTCCAAGTACGACACTCATCAATAGTATGACCTTTCATGCCTGAGTGATAGGCATATGTCTTATTTGGATTGACCCATTGAGAGGAATTTTCCATGGCGACAGTGGGAATGGGAGTGATTTAACCGGCAGCATTCAGTCTCTCGTACAATTGGTTTACAGGTTCAGCAACTGGGGTGTATTGACTAGGTGGTCTGCGATCAAAATTTGGTCTAGGTTTTTGGTAGTTTTAGTGGGCTGGTGGTGAGTGGTAGTATGCGGGTTGGGTGTTATAGTTATAGTAAGTGGTGGCAGGTTGTTGGTATCTAGGAGGTGAAGGTTGATATGTGGGTGGAGATGTTTGGTATGTAAGAGGAGACTTCAGACCTTGGGCTACCATCACGGCCCCTACTTCTTTCTTCTTGGATATACCCCATGACTGCAAAGCTTTATTCGTAGCATGTTGTCACGACCCAACTGGAGGGTCATGACTAGCACCCGGGCCATACTTGCCGAGCACCAACGTACATTTTATCTAACCTCCCTTATTATCTTTAAGGGCCGACAAGATCAACATAAATGGTAGACATGGATCATGAACATCCAACAATGAAAGATAATGTCATGAACATATATAACATGGGATGACAAGACTGTCAAGAAACTATATATAAGGTACGAGCTACCATGCTATCGTGAATGACTATACAACAAAAATCAGCCGACAAGGCATTCCAAACCATACATGAGTCGACACCTGTCTATGAGCCTCTAAAGGAACATAAGTGCTACAACATTGCCGGAACAGGGCCCCGACATACCCATAATGTCTATAACAAAAATGCATACCAAGACCACGGCAAGTCCGGAGAAGGGATCTCGCCAATAACCGCTGAACTGGACAGCCTACTGTGGTGGGGGAGCTGTGTCTACCCGTCTATCAGGACCTGCAGCACGACATGCAGCGTCCACAAATAAAAAGGACGTCAGTACGAATAAAGTACTGAGTATGTAAGGCAGGAAAGCATAAGTAAGAACAGTAATGTAAACAAGGATAGAGAATATACAACCTGTGACATCTGGGTACCTCTGAGG